>JAPTYO010000006.1:1393643-1613386 GCA_036873135.1 Clarkia xantiana subsp. parviflora
AAATGGTTTCAACCATTCCCCGGTCTATACGACGAGTAGAATGCAAATAAAACTGATTTCATAAAAAATAGAGGTCCGAGTGAGGGTATATTGAAAAAATAGAAAATTGGCCGAAATCGAAGATTTTTCTTACTTACCATCACAGAAAACTTGGTGCTTATGATTCCGATATGAGAAATGGTTTCAACCATTCCACGGTCTTATACGACGAGTTAGAATGCAAATAAAACTGATTTCATCAAAAATAGAGGTCCGAGTGAGGTTATATTGAAAAAATGAGAAAATTGGCCGAAATCGAAGATTTTTCCTTACTTACCATCACAGAAAACTTGGTGCTTATGATTCCGATATGAGAAATGGTTTCAACCATTCCACGGTCTTATACGACGAGTTAGAATGCAAATAAAACTGATTTCATAAAAAATAGAGGTCCGAGTGAGGTTATATTGAAAAAATGAGAAAATTGGCGAAACCGAAGATTTTTCCTACTTACCATCAGAGAAAACTGGTGCTTATGATTCCGATATGAGAAATGGTTTCAACCATTCCACGGTCTTATACGACGAGTAGAATGCAAATAAAACTGATTTCATAAAAAATAGAGGTCCGAGTGAGGTTATATTGAAAAAATGAGAAAATTGGCCAAATCGAAGATTTTTCCTTACTTACCATCACAGAAAACTTGGTGCTTATGATTCCGATATGAGAAATGGTTTCAACCATTCCACGGTCTTATACGACGAGTTAGAATGCAAATAAAACTGATTTCACAAAAAATAGAGGTCCGAGTGAGGTTATATTGAAAAAATGAGAAAATTGGCGAAACCGAAGATTTTTCCTTACTTACCATCACAGAAAACTTGGTGCTTATGATCCGATATGAGAAATGGTTTCAACCATTCCACGGTCTTATACGACGAGTTAGAATGCAAATAAAACTGATTTCATCAAAAAATAGAGGTCCGAGTGAGTTATATTGAATGAAAAATGAGAAAATTGGCCGAAATCGAAGATTTTTCCTTACTTACCATCACAGAAAACTTGGTGCTTATGATTCCGATATGAGAAATGGTTTCAACCATTCCACGGTCTTATACGACGAGTTAGAATGCAAATAAAAACTGATTTCATAAAAAATAGAGGTCCGAGTGAGGTTATATTGAAAAAATGAGAAAATTGGCCGAAATCGAAGATTTTCCTTACTTACCATCACAGAAAACTTGGTGCTTATGATTCGATATGAGAAATGGTTTCAACCATTCCACGGTCTTATACGACGAGTTAGAATGCAAATAAAACTGATTTCATAAAAAATAGAGGTCCGAGTGAGGTTATATTGAAAAAATGAGAAAATTGGCCGAAACCGAAGATTTTTCCTTACTTACCATCACAGAAAACTTGGTGCTTATGATTCCGATATGAGAAATGGTTTCAACCATTCCACGGTCTTATACGACGAGTAGAATGCAAATAAAACTGATTTCATAAAAAATAGAGGTCCGAGTGAGGTTATATTGAAAAAATGAGAAAATTGGCCGAAACCGAAGATTTTTCCTACTTACCATAGAAAACTTGGTGCTTATGATTCCGATATGAGAAATGGTTTCAACCATTCCACGGTCTTATACGACGAGTTAGAATGCAAATAAAACTGATTTCATAAAAAATAGAGGTCCGAGTGAGGTTATATTGAAAAAATGAGAAAATTGGCCGAAATCGAAGATTTTTCCTTACTTACCATCACAGAAAACTTGGTGCTTATGATTCCGATATGAGAAATGGTTTCAACCATTCCACGGTCTTATACGACGAGTTAGAATGCAAATAAAACTGATTTCATAAAAAATAGAGGTCCGAGTGAGGTTATATTGAAAAAATGAGAAAATTGGCCGAAACCGAAGATTTTTCCTTACTTACCATCACAGAAAACTTGGTGCTTATGATTCCGATATGAGAAATGGTTTCAACCATTCCACGGTCTTATACGACGAGTTAGAATGCAAATAAAACTGATTTCATAAAAAATAGAGGTCCGAGTGAGGTTATATTGAAAAAATGAGAAAATTGGCCGAAACCGAAGATTTTTCCTTACTTACCATCACAGAAAACTTGGTGCTTATGATTCCGATATGAGAAATGGTTTCAACCATTCCACGGTCTTATACGACGAGTTAGAATGCAAATAAAACTGATTTCATAAAAATAGAGGTCCGAGTGAGGTTATATTGAAAAAATGAGAAAATTGGCCGAAATCGAAGATTTTTCCTTACTTACCATCACAGAAAACTTGGTGCTTATGATTCCGATATGAGAAATGGTTTCAACCATTCCACGGTCTTATACGACGAGTTAGAATGCAAATAAAACTGATTTCATAAAAAATAGAGGTCCGAGTGAGGTTATATTGAAAAAATGAGAAAATTGGCCGAAATCGAAGATTTTTCCTTACTTACCATCACAGAAAACTTGGTGCTTATGATTCCGATATGAGAAATGGTTTCAACCATTCCACGGTCTTATACGACGAGTTAGAATGCAAATAAAACTGATTTCATAAAAAATAGAGGTCCGAGTGAGGTTATATTGAAAAAATGAGAAAATTGGCCGAAATCGAAGATTTTTCCTTACTTACCATCACAGAAAACTTGGTGCTTATGATTCCGATATGAGAAATGGTTTCAACCATTCCACGGTCTTATACGACGAGTTAGAATGCAAATAAAACTGATTTCATAAAAAATAGAGGTCCGAGTGAGGTTATATTGAAAAAATGAGAAAATTGGCCGAAATCGAAGATTTTTCCTTACTTACCATCACAGAAAACTTGGTGCTTATGATTCCGATATGAGAAATGGTTTCAACCATTCCACGGTCTTATACGACGAGTTAGAATGCAAATAAAACTGATTTCATAAAAAATAGAGGTCCGAGTGAGGTTATATTGAAAAAATGAGAAAATTGGCCGAAATCGAAGATTTTTCCTTACTTACCATCACAGAAAACTTGGTGCTTATGATTCCGATATGAGAAATGGTTTCAACCATTCCACGGTCTTATACGACGAGTTAGAATGCAAATAAAACTGATTTCATAAAAAATAGAGGTCCGAGTGAGGTTATATTGAAAAAATGAGAAAATTGGCCGAAATCGAAGATTTTTCCTTACTTACCATCACAGAAAACTTGGTGCTTATGATTCCGATATGAGAAATGGTTTCAACCATTCCACGGTCTTATACGACGAGTTAGAATGCAAATAAAACTGATTTCATAAAAAATAGAGGTCCGAGTGAGGTTATATTGAAAAAATGAGAAAATTGGCCGAAATCGAAGATTTTTCCTTACTTACCATCACAGAAAACTTGGTGCTTATGATTCCGATATGAGAAATGGTTTCAACCATTCCACGGTCTTATACGACGAGTTAGAATGCAAATAAAACTGATTTCATAAAAAATAGAGGTCCGAGTGAGGTTATATTGAAAAAATGAGAAAATTGGCCGAAATCGAAGATTTTTCCTTACTTACCATCACAGAAAACTTGGTGCTTATGATTCCGATATGAGAAATGGTTTCAACCATTCCACGGTCTTATACGACGAGTTAGAATGCAAATAAAACTGATTTCATAAAAAATAGAGGTCCGAGTGAGGTTATATTGAAAAAATGAGAAAATTGGCCGAAATCGAAGATTTTTCCTTACTTACCATCACAGAAAACTTGGTGCTTATGATTCCGATATGAGAAATGGTTTCAACCATTCCACGGTCTTATACGACGAGTTAGAATGCAAATAAAACTGATTTCATAAAAAATAGAGGTCCGAGTGAGGTTATATTGAAAAAATGAGAAAATTGGCCGAAATCGAAGATTTTTCCTTACTTACCATCACAGAAAACTTGGTGCTTATGATTCCGATATGAGAAATGGTTTCAACCATTCCACGGTCTTATACGACGAGTTAGAATGCAAATAAAACTGATTTCATAAAAAATAGAGGTCCGAGTGAGGTTATATTGAAAAAATGAGAAAATTGGCCGAAATCGAAGATTTTTCCTTACTTACCATCACAGAAAACTTGGTGCTTATGATTCCGATATGAGAAATGGTTTCAACCATTCCACGGTCTTATACGACGAGTTAGAATGCAAATAAAACTGATTTCATAAAAAATAGAGGTCCGAGTGAGGTTATATTGAAAAAATGAGAAAATTGGCCGAAATCGAAGATTTTTCCTTACTTACCATCACAGAAAACTTGGTGCTTATGATTCCGATATGAGAAATGGTTTCAACCATTCCACGGTCTTATACGACGAGTTAGAATGCAAATAAAACTGATTTCATAAAAAATAGAGGTCCGAGTGAGGTTATATTGAAAAAATGAGAAAATTGGCCGAAATCGAAGATTTTTCCTTACTTACCATCACAGAAAACTTGGTGCTTATGATTCCGATATGAGAAATGGTTTCAACCATTCCACGGTCTTATACGACGAGTTAGAATGCAAATAAAACTGATTTCATAAAAAATAGAGGTCCGAGTGAGGTTATATTGAAAAAATGAGAAAATTGGCCGAAATCGAAGATTTTTCCTTACTTACCATCACAGAAAACTTGGTGCTTATGATTCCGATATGAGAAATGGTTTCAACCATTCCACGGTCTTATACGACGAGTTAGAATGCAAATAAAACTGATTTCATAAAAAATAGAGGTCCGAGTGAGGTTATATTGAAAAAATGAGAAAATTGGCCGAAATCGAAGATTTTTCCTTACTTACCATCACAGAAAACTTGGTGCTTATGATTCCGATATGAGAAATGGTTTCAACCATTCCACGGTCTTATACGACGAGTTAGAATGCAAATAAAACTGATTTCATAAAAAATAGAGGTCCGAGTGAGGTTATATTGAAAAAATGAGAAAATTGGCCGAAATCGAAGATTTTTCCTTACTTACCATCACAGAAAACTTGGTGCTTATGATTCCGATATGAGAAATGGTTTCAACCATTCCACGGTCTTATACGACGAGTTAGAATGCAAATAAAACTGATTTCATAAAAAATAGAGGTCCGAGTGAGGTTATATTGAAAAAATGAGAAAATTGGCCGAAATCGAAGATTTTTCCTTACTTACCATCACAGAAAACTTGGTGCTTATGATTCCGATATGAGAAATGGTTTCAACCATTCCACGGTCTTATACGACGAGTTAGAATGCAAATAAAACTGATTTCATAAAAAATAGAGGTCCGAGTGAGGTTATATTGAAAAAATGAGAAAATTGGCCGAAATCGAAGATTTTTCCTTACTTACCATCACAGAAAACTTGGTGCTTATGATTCCGATATGAGAAATGGTTTCAACCATTCCACGGTCTTATACGACGAGTTAGAATGCAAATAAAACTGATTTCATAAAAAATAGAGGTCCGAGTGAGGTTATATTGAAAAAATGAGAAAATTGGCCGAAATCGAAGATTTTTCCTTACTTACCATCACAGAAAACTTGGTGCTTATGATTCCGATATGAGAAATGGTTTCAACCATTCCACGGTCTTATACGACGAGTTAGAATGCAAATAAAACTGATTTCATAAAAAATAGAGGTCCGAGTGAGGTTATATTGAAAAAATGAGAAAATTGGCCGAAATCGAAGATTTTTCCTTACTTACCATCACAGAAAACTTGGTGCTTATGATTCCGATATGAGAAATGGTTTCAACCATTCCACGGTCTTATACGACGAGTTAGAATGCAAATAAAACTGATTTCATAAAAAATAGAGGTCCGAGTGAGGTTATATTGAAAAAATGAGAAAATTGGCCGAAATCGAAGATTTTTCCTTACTTACCATCACAGAAAACTTGGTGCTTATGATTCCGATATGAGAAATGGTTTCAACCATTCCACGGTCTTATACGACGAGTTAGAATGCAAATAAAACTGATTTCATAAAAAATAGAGGTCCGAGTGAGGTTATATTGAAAAAATGAGAAAATTGGCCGAAATCGAAGATTTTTCCTTACTTACCATCACAGAAAACTTGGTGCTTATGATTCCGATATGAGAAATGGTTTCAACCATTCCACGGTCTTATACGACGAGTTAGAATGCAAATAAAACTGATTTCATAAAAAATAGAGGTCCGAGTGAGGTTATATTGAAAAAATGAGAAAATTGGCCGAAATCGAAGATTTTTCCTTACTTACCATCACAGAAAACTTGGTGCTTATGATTCCGATATGAGAAATGGTTTCAACCATTCCACGGTCTTATACGACGAGTTAGAATGCAAATAAAACTGATTTCATAAAAAATAGAGGTCCGAGTGAGGTTATATTGAAAAAATGAGAAAATTGGCCGAAATCGAAGATTTTTCCTTACTTACCATCACAGAAAACTTGGTGCTTATGATTCCGATATGAGAAATGGTTTCAACCATTCCACGGTCTTATACGACGAGTTAGAATGCAAATAAAACTGATTTCATAAAAAATAGAGGTCCGAGTGAGGTTATATTGAAAAAATGAGAAAATTGGCCGAAATCGAAGATTTTTCCTTACTTACCATCACAGAAAACTTGGTGCTTATGATTCCGATATGAGAAATGGTTTCAACCATTCCACGGTCTTATACGACGAGTTAGAATGCAAATAAAACTGATTTCATAAAAAATAGAGGTCCGAGTGAGGTTATATTGAAAAAATGAGAAAATTGGCCGAAATCGAAGATTTTTCCTTACTTACCATCACAGAAAACTTGGTGCTTATGATTCCGATATGAGAAATGGTTTCAACCATTCCACGGTCTTATACGACGAGTTAGAATGCAAATAAAACTGATTTCATAAAAAATAGAGGTCCGAGTGAGGTTATATTGAAAAAATGAGAAAATTGGCCGAAATCGAAGATTTTTCCTTACTTACCATCACAGAAAACTTGGTGCTTATGATTCCGATATGAGAAATGGTTTCAACCATTCCACGGTCTTATACGACGAGTTAGAATGCAAATAAAACTGATTTCATAAAAAATAGAGGTCCGAGTGAGGTTATATTGAAAAAATGAGAAAATTGGCCGAAATCGAAGATTTTTCCTTACTTACCATCACAGAAAACTTGGTGCTTATGATTCCGATATGAGAAATGGTTTCAACCATTCCACGGTCTTATACGACGAGTTAGAATGCAAATAAAACTGATTTCATAAAAAATAGAGGTCCGAGTGAGGTTATATTGAAAAAATGAGAAAATTGGCCGAAATCGAAGATTTTTCCTTACTTACCATCACAGAAAACTTGGTGCTTATGATTCCGATATGAGAAATGGTTTCAACCATTCCACGGTCTTATACGACGAGTTAGAATGCAAATAAAACTGATTTCATAAAAAATAGAGGTCCGAGTGAGGTTATATTGAAAAAATGAGAAAATTGGCCGAAATCGAAGATTTTTCCTTACTTACCATCACAGAAAACTTGGTGCTTATGATTCCGATATGAGAAATGGTTTCAACCATTCCACGGTCTTATACGACGAGTTAGAATGCAAATAAAACTGATTTCATAAAAAATAGAGGTCCGAGTGAGGTTATATTGAAAAAATGAGAAAATTGGCCGAAATCGAAGATTTTTCCTTACTTACCATCACAGAAAACTTGGTGCTTATGATTCCGATATGAGAAATGGTTTCAACCATTCCACGGTCTTATACGACGAGTTAGAATGCAAATAAAACTGATTTCATAAAAAATAGAGGTCCGAGTGAGGTTATATTGAAAAAATGAGAAAATTGGCCGAAATCGAAGATTTTTCCTTACTTACCATCACAGAAAACTTGGTGCTTATGATTCCGATATGAGAAATGGTTTCAACCATTCCACGGTCTTATACGACGAGTTAGAATGCAAATAAAACTGATTTCATAAAAAATAGAGGTCCGAGTGAGGTTATATTGAAAAAATGAGAAAATTGGCCGAAATCGAAGATTTTTCCTTACTTACCATCACAGAAAACTTGGTGCTTATGATTCCGATATGAGAAATGGTTTCAACCATTCCACGGTCTTATACGACGAGTTAGAATGCAAATAAAACTGATTTCATAAAAAATAGAGGTCCGAGTGAGGTTATATTGAAAAAATGAGAAAATTGGCCGAAATCGAAGATTTTTCCTTACTTACCATCACAGAAAACTTGGTGCTTATGATTCCGATATGAGAAATGGTTTCAACCATTCCACGGTCTTATACGACGAGTTAGAATGCAAATAAAACTGATTTCATAAAAAATAGAGGTCCGAGTGAGGTTATATTGAAAAAATGAGAAAATTGGCCGAAATCGAAGATTTTTCCTTACTTACCATCACAGAAAACTTGGTGCTTATGATTCCGATATGAGAAATGGTTTCAACCATTCCACGGTCTTATACGACGAGTTAGAATGCAAATAAAACTGATTTCATAAAAAATAGAGGTCCGAGTGAGGTTATATTGAAAAAATGAGAAAATTGGCCGAAATCGAAGATTTTTCCTTACTTACCATCACAGAAAACTTGGTGCTTATGATTCCGATATGAGAAATGGTTTCAACCATTCCACGGTCTTATACGACGAGTTAGAATGCAAATAAAACTGATTTCATAAAAAATAGAGGTCCGAGTGAGGTTATATTGAAAAAATGAGAAAATTGGCCGAAATCGAAGATTTTTCCTTACTTACCATCACAGAAAACTTGGTGCTTATGATTCCGATATGAGAAATGGTTTCAACCATTCCACGGTCTTATACGACGAGTTAGAATGCAAATAAAACTGATTTCATAAAAAATAGAGGTCCGAGTGAGGTTATATTGAAAAAATGAGAAAATTGGCCGAAATCGAAGATTTTTCCTTACTTACCATCACAGAAAACTTGGTGCTTATGATTCCGATATGAGAAATGGTTTCAACCATTCCACGGTCTTATACGACGAGTTAGAATGCAAATAAAACTGATTTCATAAAAAATAGAGGTCCGAGTGAGGTTATATTGAAAAAATGAGAAAATTGGCCGAAATCGAAGATTTTTCCTTACTTACCATCACAGAAAACTTGGTGCTTATGATTCCGATATGAGAAATGGTTTCAACCATTCCACGGTCTTATACGACGAGTTAGAATGCAAATAAAACTGATTTCATAAAAAATAGAGGTCCGAGTGAGGTTATATTGAAAAAATGAGAAAATTGGCCGAAATCGAAGATTTTTCCTTACTTACCATCACAGAAAACTTGGTGCTTATGATTCCGATATGAGAAATGGTTTCAACCATTCCACGGTCTTATACGACGAGTTAGAATGCAAATAAAACTGATTTCATAAAAAATAGAGGTCCGAGTGAGGTTATATTGAAAAAATGAGAAAATTGGCCGAAATCGAAGATTTTTCCTTACTTACCATCACAGAAAACTTGGTGCTTATGATTCCGATATGAGAAATGGTTTCAACCATTCCACGGTCTTATACGACGAGTTAGAATGCAAATAAAACTGATTTCATAAAAAATAGAGGTCCGAGTGAGGTTATATTGAAAAAATGAGAAAATTGGCCGAAATCGAAGATTTTTCCTTACTTACCATCACAGAAAACTTGGTGCTTATGATTCCGATATGAGAAATGGTTTCAACCATTCCACGGTCTTATACGACGAGTTAGAATGCAAATAAAACTGATTTCATAAAAAATAGAGGTCCGAGTGAGGTTATATTGAAAAAATGAGAAAATTGGCCGAAATCGAAGATTTTTCCTTACTTACCATCACAGAAAACTTGGTGCTTATGATTCCGATATGAGAAATGGTTTCAACCATTCCACGGTCTTATACGACGAGTTAGAATGCAAATAAAACTGATTTCATAAAAAATAGAGGTCCGAGTGAGGTTATATTGAAAAAATGAGAAAATTGGCCGAAATCGAAGATTTTTCCTTACTTACCATCACAGAAAACTTGGTGCTTATGATTCCGATATGAGAAATGGTTTCAACCATTCCACGGTCTTATACGACGAGTTAGAATGCAAATAAAACTGATTTCATAAAAAATAGAGGTCCGAGTGAGGTTATATTGAAAAAATGAGAAAATTGGCCGAAATCGAAGATTTTTCCTTACTTACCATCACAGAAAACTTGGTGCTTATGATTCCGATATGAGAAATGGTTTCAACCATTCCACGGTCTTATACGACGAGTTAGAATGCAAATAAAACTGATTTCATAAAAAATAGAGGTCCGAGTGAGGTTATATTGAAAAAATGAGAAAATTGGCCGAAATCGAAGATTTTTCCTTACTTACCATCACAGAAAACTTGGTGCTTATGATTCCGATATGAGAAATGGTTTCAACCATTCCACGGTCTTATACGACGAGTTAGAATGCAAATAAAACTGATTTCATAAAAAATAGAGGTCCGAGTGAGGTTATATTGAAAAAATGAGAAAATTGGCCGAAATCGAAGATTTTTCCTTACTTACCATCACAGAAAACTTGGTGCTTATGATTCCGATATGAGAAATGGTTTCAACCATTCCACGGTCTTATACGACGAGTTAGAATGCAAATAAAACTGATTTCATAAAAAATAGAGGTCCGAGTGAGGTTATATTGAAAAAATGAGAAAATTGGCCGAAATCGAAGATTTTTCCTTACTTACCATCACAGAAAACTTGGTGCTTATGATTCCGATATGAGAAATGGTTTCAACCATTCCACGGTCTTATACGACGAGTTAGAATGCAAATAAAACTGATTTCATAAAAAATAGAGGTCCGAGTGAGGTTATATTGAAAAAATGAGAAAATTGGCCGAAATCGAAGATTTTTCCTTACTTACCATCACAGAAAACTTGGTGCTTATGATTCCGATATGAGAAATGGTTTCAACCATTCCACGGTCTTATACGACGAGTTAGAATGCAAATAAAACTGATTTCATAAAAAATAGAGGTCCGAGTGAGGTTATATTGAAAAAATGAGAAAATTGGCCGAAATCGAAGATTTTTCCTTACTTACCATCACAGAAAACTTGGTGCTTATGATTCCGATATGAGAAATGGTTTCAACCATTCCACGGTCTTATACGACGAGTTAGAATGCAAATAAAACTGATTTCATAAAAAATAGAGGTCCGAGTGAGGTTATATTGAAAAAATGAGAAAATTGGCCGAAATCGAAGATTTTTCCTTACTTACCATCACAGAAAACTTGGTGCTTATGATTCCGATATGAGAAATGGTTTCAACCATTCCACGGTCTTATACGACGAGTTAGAATGCAAATAAAACTGATTTCATAAAAAATAGAGGTCCGAGTGAGGTTATATTGAAAAAATGAGAAAATTGGCCGAAATCGAAGATTTTTCCTTACTTACCATCACAGAAAACTTGGTGCTTATGATTCCGATATGAGAAATGGTTTCAACCATTCCACGGTCTTATACGACGAGTTAGAATGCAAATAAAACTGATTTCATAAAAAATAGAGGTCCGAGTGAGGTTATATTGAAAAAATGAGAAAATTGGCCGAAATCGAAGATTTTTCCTTACTTACCATCACAGAAAACTTGGTGCTTATGATTCCGATATGAGAAATGGTTTCAACCATTCCACGGTCTTATACGACGAGTTAGAATGCAAATAAAACTGATTTCATAAAAAATAGAGGTCCGAGTGAGGTTATATTGAAAAAATGAGAAAATTGGCCGAAATCGAAGATTTTTCCTTACTTACCATCACAGAAAACTTGGTGCTTATGATTCCGATATGAGAAATGGTTTCAACCATTCCACGGTCTTATACGACGAGTTAGAATGCAAATAAAACTGATTTCATAAAAAATAGAGGTCCGAGTGAGGTTATATTGAAAAAATGAGAAAATTGGCCGAAATCGAAGATTTTTCCTTACTTACCATCACAGAAAACTTGGTGCTTATGATTCCGATATGAGAAATGGTTTCAACCATTCCACGGTCTTATACGACGAGTTAGAATGCAAATAAAACTGATTTCATAAAAAATAGAGGTCCGAGTGAGGTTATATTGAAAAAATGAGAAAATTGGCCGAAATCGAAGATTTTTCCTTACTTACCATCACAGAAAACTTGGTGCTTATGATTCCGATATGAGAAATGGTTTCAACCATTCCACGGTCTTATACGACGAGTTAGAATGCAAATAAAACTGATTTCATAAAAAATAGAGGTCCGAGTGAGGTTATATTGAAAAAATGAGAAAATTGGCCGAAATCGAAGATTTTTCCTTACTTACCATCACAGAAAACTTGGTGCTTATGATTCCGATATGAGAAATGGTTTCAACCATTCCACGGTCTTATACGACGAGTTAGAATGCAAATAAAACTGATTTCATAAAAAATAGAGGTCCGAGTGAGGTTATATTGAAAAAATGAGAAAATTGGCCGAAATCGAAGATTTTTCCTTACTTACCATCACAGAAAACTTGGTGCTTATGATTCCGATATGAGAAATGGTTTCAACCATTCCACGGTCTTATACGACGAGTTAGAATGCAAATAAAACTGATTTCATAAAAAATAGAGGTCCGAGTGAGGTTATATTGAAAAAATGAGAAAATTGGCCGAAATCGAAGATTTTTCCTTACTTACCATCACAGAAAACTTGGTGCTTATGATTCCGATATGAGAAATGGTTTCAACCATTCCACGGTCTTATACGACGAGTTAGAATGCAAATAAAACTGATTTCATAAAAAATAGAGGTCCGAGTGAGGTTATATTGAAAAAATGAGAAAATTGGCCGAAATCGAAGATTTTTCCTTACTTACCATCACAGAAAACTTGGTGCTTATGATTCCGATATGAGAAATGGTTTCAACCATTCCACGGTCTTATACGACGAGTTAGAATGCAAATAAAACTGATTTCATAAAAAATAGAGGTCCGAGTGAGGTTATATTGAAAAAATGAGAAAATTGGCCGAAATCGAAGATTTTTCCTTACTTACCATCACAGAAAACTTGGTGCTTATGATTCCGATATGAGAAATGGTTTCAACCATTCCACGGTCTTATACGACGAGTTAGAATGCAAATAAAACTGATTTCATAAAAAATAGAGGTCCGAGTGAGGTTATATTGAAAAAATGAGAAAATTGGCCGAAATCGAAGATTTTTCCTTACTTACCATCACAGAAAACTTGGTGCTTATGATTCCGATATGAGAAATGGTTTCAACCATTCCACGGTCTTATACGACGAGTTAGAATGCAAATAAAACTGATTTCATAAAAAATAGAGGTCCGAGTGAGGTTATATTGAAAAAATGAGAAAATTGGCCGAAATCGAAGATTTTTCCTTACTTACCATCACAGAAAACTTGGTGCTTATGATTCCGATATGAGAAATGGTTTCAACCATTCCACGGTCTTATACGACGAGTTAGAATGCAAATAAAACTGATTTCATAAAAAATAGAGGTCCGAGTGAGGTTATATTGAAAAAATGAGAAAATTGGCCGAAATCGAAGATTTTTCCTTACTTACCATCACAGAAAACTTGGTGCTTATGATTCCGATATGAGAAATGGTTTCAACCATTCCACGGTCTTATACGACGAGTTAGAATGCAAATAAAACTGATTTCATAAAAAATAGAGGTCCGAGTGAGGTTATATTGAAAAAATGAGAAAATTGGCCGAAATCGAAGATTTTTCCTTACTTACCATCACAGAAAACTTGGTGCTTATGATTCCGATATGAGAAATGGTTTCAACCATTCCACGGTCTTATACGACGAGTTAGAATGCAAATAAAACTGATTTCATAAAAAATAGAGGTCCGAGTGAGGTTATATTGAAAAAATGAGAAAATTGGCCGAAATCGAAGATTTTTCCTTACTTACCATCACAGAAAACTTGGTGCTTATGATTCCGATATGAGAAATGGTTTCAACCATTCCACGGTCTTATACGACGAGTTAGAATGCAAATAAAACTGATTTCATAAAAAATAGAGGTCCGAGTGAGGTTATATTGAAAAAATGAGAAAATTGGCCGAAATCGAAGATTTTTCCTTACTTACCATCACAGAAAACTTGGTGCTTATGATTCCGATATGAGAAATGGTTTCAACCATTCCACGGTCTTATACGACGAGTTAGAATGCAAATAAAACTGATTTCATAAAAAATAGAGGTCCGAGTGAGGTTATATTGAAAAAATGAGAAAATTGGCCGAAATCGAAGATTTTTCCTTACTTACCATCACAGAAAACTTGGTGCTTATGATTCCGATATGAGAAATGGTTTCAACCATTCCACGGTCTTATACGACGAGTTAGAATGCAAATAAAACTGATTTCATAAAAAATAGAGGTCCGAGTGAGGTTATATTGAAAAAATGAGAAAATTGGCCGAAATCGAAGATTTTTCCTTACTTACCATCACAGAAAACTTGGTGCTTATGATTCCGATATGAGAAATGGTTTCAACCATTCCACGGTCTTATACGACGAGTTAGAATGCAAATAAAACTGATTTCATAAAAAATAGAGGTCCGAGTGAGGTTATATTGAAAAAATGAGAAAATTGGCCGAAATCGAAGATTTTTCCTTACTTACCATCACAGAAAACTTGGTGCTTATGATTCCGATATGAGAAATGGTTTCAACCATTCCACGGTCTTATACGACGAGTTAGAATGCAAATAAAACTGATTTCATAAAAAATAGAGGTCCGAGTGAGGTTATATTGAAAAAATGAGAAAATTGGCCGAAATCGAAGATTTTTCCTTACTTACCATCACAGAAAACTTGGTGCTTATGATTCCGATATGAGAAATGGTTTCAACCATTCCACGGTCTTATACGACGAGTTAGAATGCAAATAAAACTGATTTCATAAAAAATAGAGGTCCGAGTGAGGTTATATTGAAAAAATGAGAAAATTGGCCGAAATCGAAGATTTTTCCTTACTTACCATCACAGAAAACTTGGTGCTTATGATTCCGATATGAGAAATGGTTTCAACCATTCCACGGTCTTATACGACGAGTTAGAATGCAAATAAAACTGATTTCATAAAAAATAGAGGTCCGAGTGAGGTTATATTGAAAAAATGAGAAAATTGGCCGAAATCGAAGATTTTTCCTTACTTACCATCACAGAAAACTTGGTGCTTATGATTCCGATATGAGAAATGGTTTCAACCATTCCACGGTCTTATACGACGAGTTAGAATGCAAATAAAACTGATTTCATAAAAAATAGAGGTCCGAGTGAGGTTATATTGAAAAAATGAGAAAATTGGCCGAAATCGAAGATTTTTCCTTACTTACCATCACAGAAAACTTGGTGCTTATGATTCCGATATGAGAAATGGTTTCAACCATTCCACGGTCTTATACGACGAGTTAGAATGCAAATAAAACTGATTTCATAAAAAATAGAGGTCCGAGTGAGGTTATATTGAAAAAATGAGAAAATTGGCCGAAATCGAAGATTTTTCCTTACTTACCATCACAGAAAACTTGGTGCTTATGATTCCGATATGAGAAATGGTTTCAACCATTCCACGGTCTTATACGACGAGTTAGAATGCAAATAAAACTGATTTCATAAAAAATAGAGGTCCGAGTGAGGTTATATTGAAAAAATGAGAAAATTGGCCGAAATCGAAGATTTTACTTACCATCACAGAAAACTTGGTGCTTATGATTCCGATATGAGAAATGGTTTCAACCATTCCACGGTCTTATACGACGAGTTAGAATGCAAATAAAACTGATTTCATCAAAAATAGAGGTCCGAGTGAGGTTATATTGAAAAAATGAGAAAATTGGCCGAAATCGAAGATTTTTCCTTACTTACCATCACAGAAAACTTGGTGCTTATGATTCCGATATGAGAAATGGTTTCAACCATTCCACGGTCTTATACGACGAGTTAGAATGCAAATAAAACTGATTTCATAAAAAATAGAGGTCCGAGTGAGGTTATATTGAAAAAATGAGAAAATTGGCCGAAATCGAAGATTTTTCCTTACTTACCATCACAGAAAACTTGGTGCTTATGATTCCGATATGAGAAATGGTTTCAACCATTCCACGGTCTTATACGACGAGTTAGAATGCAAATAAAACTGATTTCATAAAAAATAGAGGTCCGAGTGAGGTTATATTGAAAAAATGAGAAAATTGGCCGAAATCGAAGATTTTTCCTTACTTACCATCACAGAAAACTTGGTGCTTATGATTCCGATATGAGAAATGGTTTCAACCATTCCACGGTCTTATACGACGAGTTAGAATGCAAATAAAACTGATTTCATAAAAAATAGAGGTCCGAGTGAGGTTATATTGAAAAAATGAGAAAATTGGCCGAAATCGAAGATTTTTCCTTACTTACCATCACAGAAAACTTGGTGCTTATGATTCCGATATGAGAAATGGTTTCAACCATTCCACGGTCTTATACGACGAGTTAGAATGCAAATAAAACTGATTTCATAAAAAATAGAGGTCCGAGTGAGGTTATATTGAAAAAATGAGAAAATTGGCCGAAATCGAAGATTTTTCCTTACTTACCATCACAGAAAACTTGGTGCTTATGATTCCGATATGAGAAATGGTTTCAACCATTCCACGATATTATACGACGAGTTAGAATGCAAATAAAACTGATTTCATAAAAATTAGAGGTCCGAGTGAGGTTATATTGAAAAAATGAGAAAATTGGCCGAAATCGAAGATTTTTCCTTACTTACCATCACAGAAAACTTGGTGCTTATGATTCCGATATGAGAAATAGTTTCAACCATTCCACGATATTATACGACGAGTTAGAATGCAAATAAAACTGATTTCATAAAAAATAGAGGTCCGAGTGAGGTTATATTGAAAAAATGAGAAAATTGGCCGAAATCGAAGATTTTTCCTTACTTACCATCACAGAAAACTTGGTGCTTATGATTCCGATATGAGAAATGATTTCAACCATTCCACGGTCTTATACGACGAGTTAGAATGCAAATAAAACTGATTTCATAAAAAATAGAGGTCCGAGTGAGGTTATATTGAAAAAATGAGAAAATTGGCCGAAATCGAAGATTTTTCCTTACTTACCATCACAGAAAACTTGGTGCTTATGATTCCGATATGAGAAATGGTTTCAACCATTCCACGATATTATACGACGAGTTAGAATGCAAATAAACTGATTTCATAAAAAATAGAGGTCCGAGTGAGGTTATATTGAAAAAATGAGAAAATTGGCCGAAATCGAAGATTTTTCCTTACTTACCATCACAGAAAACTTGGTGCTTATGATTCCGATATGAGAAATGGTTTCAACCATTCCACGGTCTTATACGACGAGTTAGAATGCAAATAAAACTGATTTCATAAAAAATAGAGGTCCGAGTGAGGTTATATTGAAAAAATGAGAAAATTGGCCGAAATCGAAGATTTTTCCTTACTTACCATCACAGAAAACTTGGTGCTTATGATTCCGATATGAGAAATGGTTTCAACCATTCCACGATATTATACGACGAGTTAGAATGCAAATAAAACTGATTTCATAAAAAATAGAGGTCCGAGTGAGGTTATATTGAAAAAATGAGAAAATTGGCCGAAATCGAAGATTTTTCCTTACATACCATCACAGAAAACTTGGTGCTTATGATTCCGATATGAGAAATGGTTTCAACCATTCCACGGTCTTATACGACGAGTTAGAATGCAAATAAAACTGATTTCATAAAAAATAGAGGTCCGAGTGAGGTTATATTGAAAAAATGAGAAAATTGGCCGAAATCGAAGATTTTTCCTTACTTACCATCACAGAAAACTTGGTGCTTATGATTCCGATATGAGAAATGGTTTCAACCATTCCACGATATTATACGACGAGTTAGAATGCAAATAAAACTGATTTCATAAAAATTAGAGGTCCGAGTGAGGTTATATTGAAAAAATGAGAAAATTGGCCGAAATCGAAGATTTTTCCTTACTTACCATCACAGAAAATTTTTGCTTAAGATTCCGATATGAGAAATAGTTTCAACCATTCCACGATATTATACGACGAGTTAGAATGCAAATAAAACTGATTTCATAAAAAATAGAGGTCCGAGTGAGGTTATATTGAAAAAATGAGAAAATTGGCCGAAATCGAAGATTTTTCCTTACTTACCATCACAGAAAACTTGGTGCTTATGATTCCGATATGAGAAATGGTTTCAACCATTCCACGATCTTATACGACGAGTTAGAATGCAAATAAAACTGATTTCATAAAAAATAGAGGTCCAAGTGAGGTTATATTGAAAAAATGAGAAAATTGGCCGAAATCGAAGATTTTTCTTTACTTACCATCACAGAAAACTTGGTGCTTATGATTCCGATATGAGAAATGGTTTCAACCATTCCACGGTCTTATACGACGAGTTAGAATGCAAATAAAACTGATTTCATAAAAAATAGAGGTCCGAGTGAGGTTATATTAAAAAAATGAGAAAATTGGCCGAAATCGAAGATATTTCCTTACTTACCATCACAGAAAACTTGGTGCTTATGATTCAGATATGAGAAATGGTTTCAACCATTCCACGGTTTTATACGACGAGTTAGAATGCAAATAAAACTGATTTCATCAAGAATAGAGGTCCGAGTGAGGTTATATTGAAAAAATGAGAAAATTGGCCGAAATCGAATATTTTTCCCTACTTACCATCACAGCAAACTTGGTGCTTATGATTCCGATATGAGAAATGGTTTCAACCATTCCACGATCTTATACGACGAGTTAGAATGCAAATAAAACTGATTTCATAAAAAATAGAGGTCCGAGTGAGGTTATATTGAAAAAATGAGAAAATTGGCCTGAAATCGAAGATTTTTCCTTACTTACTATCACAGAAAACTTTGTGCTTATGATTCCGATATGAGAAATGGTTTCAACCATTCCACGGTCTTATACGACGAGTTAGAATGCAAATAAAAATGATTTCATAAAAAATAGAGGTCCGAGTGAGGTTATATTGAAAAAATGAGAAAATTGGCCGAAATCGAAGATTTTTCCTTACTTACCATCACAGAAAACTTGGTGCTTATGATTCCGATATGAGAAATGGTTTCAACCATTCCACGATATTATACGACGAGTTCAAACCACATATTCAGGACTCAAGAATTGAGCTAGAGGCTAATAATTACTATATTAAAAAAAACATGGGCAAATGCAAAACTTTAAATAACCGAATTGACAATAAGTATATTTTTTAGGGTAAAAAATGCACATTATAAAAAATGTAAGAGCATCGAGAATGGTAAAGACTATTTCGGCTCCCATTTTGAGTCACGTTATCATCGACTCTCATCAATGTGATAAAAATATTAATTTTACTTTAAACGTTTTATATTTTCAGTTGACATAGACATTTTAAAATGCTCACATAATATAAATATTTCAATAAATTATAGAGATAATAAATAAACCAAGATGGTAAAAAGCTAAAACTGTCCATTACTTAGAGGGGGAGAATAAGCATGAATGTGGATAATTAATGAGAATGATAAAATATCTCTAATTCTCTCAACCATATATATAAATGTCCATCAAAATTTGCTAATTATTAGTGCTTTAAGGAACATAATTGCCCCTTAAATTGTGTGAACCCCTAAATCCTAATTACACGGTGCATTTATCCCAAGCTACGGGTGCCGCTCATCATGATTCCATACGAGCTTAAATTATTTTAAGTGTTCAGAAAACATGCTACGAATGTTGTCATTATGACACATACGGAAAAAATTATAAATAATTATTATATATAAGTAATGTAGTTTACATAAAGACTATTATTACATAATATTTTGTAAAAAAAAAAAAAAAACCCATAATAAACGAGGGAATGTGAAATACCAGGGGTTCTGTGGTCCAGTCATTTGCGGCCACAAGCAATCGTGAAGGTCACGTCACTTTATAGGGCCATATTTCTTTTTCTTTTTTTGTTTCAAAAGAAAAAGTCACATCACATCTCATTTCTAACGTTCATATATATCTATATACCAATATATTATTTGTGTTGGGTCCTCACCCTCAATAGACATCTTTGGCACCTTTTCATTTTATTAACAAAAAAATATATTATATTTAATTACTGTATTTTATGAATTGAATAATTTAGTCATTACTATATTTGAGAAACATTTATTTATCTTTAATATTATTACTAAATCATTATTTAAATTTTTTTATTTTTTTAAGGTCGCTTAGTCGGCATGTCATAGTAATTATAATTAACTTACAATCCAATATTCATATCAATTTAAGTCAACCCTATCATACTCATTCCGTTCAAATTTCGGATACATGTAAATTTTTTTTATTCAACGAATAGATCGAGTGATATATATTCCGCCTGTTGAGATTTTTCTATCACATAGATCAGCCACTTACCAAATTATATATATAACAAGTCAAAATAAGGGTGAAATGTGGTTCTTGAAGTTTCACCTCGTACAAATAACATTTTACTCATCGTCCAATATTTATAAACTCAAACTATTAATTTAATTCTTCTATTTGTTAATCCAATCACATTATGTACAACCTAATTAATGTTAACTAAATATTTTTTGTAAATTCAACTCTAAACTCCAAATTATTTGTGTTGGGTCCTCACCCCCAATAGACATCTTTGGCACCTTTTCATTTTATTAACAAAAAAATATATTATATTTAATTACTGTATTTTATGAATTGAATAATTTAGTCATTACTATATTTGAGAAACATTTATTTATCTTTAATATTATTACTAAATCATTATTTAAATTTTGTTATTTTTTTAAGGCCGCTTAGTCGGCATGTCATAGTAATTATAATTAACTTACAATCCAATATTCATATCAATTTAAGTCAGCCCTATCATACTCATTCCGTTCAAATTTCGGATACATGTAAATTTTTTTTATTCAACGAATAGATCGAGTGATATATATTCCGCCTGTTGAGATTTTTCTATCACATAGATCAGCCACTTACCAAATTATATATATAACAAGTCAAAATAAGGGTGAAATGTGCTTCTTGAAGTTTCACCTCGTACAAATAACATTTTACTCATCGTCCAATATTTATAAACTCAAACTATTAATTTAATTCTTCTATTTGTTAATCCAATCACATTATGTACAACCTAATTAATGTTAACTAAATATTTTTGTAAATTCAACTCTAAACTTTATATTTTTGTGAATTAATTTTATCTTTATTGTTAAATCAAATTTTGTCGGTATTGTGATATTGTATATAATTACGTTTGTATAGGTCAAATTTGTCTATTAATGACTCTAAGTAGTTAAGAACAAGTTTACATTCTTGACACCTCAAGTTGATGAGTTAGATACAATTGAGCCGTTAATGACCAACGTAATGCTCGACCCAACTCATTTATATATCTATCTATAAGGCTAACTTAATACCGTAACTGAAGACATTAGTTAATTTTTTACTTAATTAAACTCTTCTCTTTCTCATGTTTTGAATTACGTTATGTCGCTCTTCTCTATCACATAGATTCGTTTCTCACAACGAATCAACTTTCTCATATTTTACTTTGATTAATTATAAATATTAGTAAACTTAAGATAGATTATATATCTTGAAATTTAAATGATCGATGCGCGTGCAGCGCACGCGTTAATAACTAGTATATATATATATGTTATGAATATATTTAGTGGATGTTCAATATTACGTGTATATACCATCTTCCTTGTTTAGACTTTCCTAGTATTAAATTTACTTCCTCCACAAGTATATGTAATCCCTATATAAAGGCTCCTTATGTGTGATAATAAGACATCCTCAAGTTCCCTCTTCTATTACCTTTCTATTTCTGTAACACGTTATCAGCACGATGTAATTCCTAAGAGCACCGTAGCAAACCATCAAATTCTCCCCGTAGCTCAACATCTCTCTTTGTCTCTTTGTCGTAGCTCAACATCTCTACCTTAAACCATGGCACGTTATCAATTCGCAGGGTTTCCTAAGATCATTATTGATTCCCTCATATCTCCCTGAGACTAAGACACACTATTTCCTCATTGATTCCAAGTTTTTGAAGGACAATTCTCAGGGCCGTACATGATATTTTCTTTTCTACTAATATTACCATATGACATGTTATTTAGATTATATTGGTTATTTCATATTCTAACTAATATTATTTTTACATGTTAGCAATATGTCAGATTTCGTCTATTTATGGAGCAAGACACCATGCCAAATATTGCCATGACGTCATCGAGCGATCAACAATATGTCGGACCTTGAACTTGATTTTACGGTACATAATATCACGTTAAAATATCGAATTCCATTTTGTTGGAGATTATATATTGAATACTTATAGTTATATTAAAATTTTCATACATAAAGTTATATATATTAATATGCTCCACTCCCAGAAGCGAGTGTAGTAGCACACAAGTTATCATTAAAAAAAAAAATAGTATGGCGTGGTTGTCAGATGCTGAAATATATCCATATATAAATGGTAAAAAAAAAAAAAATTATACGCATCACCCACTAGATATGCTACGCTCCCTGAAGTGAGCGTTGCAATTTACGATTATAAAGATGATATACTCCACTCCCTGAAGTGAGTGTTGTAGTTTATTTTATATTATACTCCCTGAAGTGAGTGTTGTAGTTTATTTTATATTATACTCCCTGAAGTGAGTGTTGTAGTTTATTTTATATTATACTCCCTGAAGTGAGTATTACACTGTATGATTACAATGATATGATAATAATGACTCTAAAAGAGTACAAGTACAAATTTGCTAAAGTTATCATAGTCATGGACATGAGTGATTTTAAAAGAGATGAAATATGTAGCATCATCGTGAGATCAATAAAGAACGATGAAATATCTTACAAATAAAAAATGCATGAAAAGAATACAAAGTTCAATTGATTTGGAAGAATGATAATTTTGATATGTGCAGTGACGCTTGCAGAAAATTATATTTATTTTTAAATTCCGCATTTACAAATTCCGCATTTATATTTATATTTCTTGCACTGCATTTATAGTTACTTTTTATTTGTTGCACTGCATTTTATTTATTATATACATATATCATTATGCTCATTGAATTTCATTATAAAATGATCCCGAAAATTAAGAGTTATTCAGAAACTCAAAGATTATTAATTTTAGGATCCGGAAGATCCTAGAATGTACGAAAAAGGGATCTGAAACATTGTATTTGTGAATTAAAGATCTTCATGCATACAAAGAAATCATGTATATCATGAATTATTTATTATAAATAAGGGATCCTGAAGATCCCAAGATATCATGAGTTATGAATAAAAGATCTGAAGATCCTAACGATCTTAAATTATGAACAGAGATCCTGAATATCCTGAATTATGAACGGAGATCCTAAAGATACTGAATTATTTCAAATGAATGATATGAAAAGATGAAAATAGGATCTGAACATCCTAATCCTAATATATTTTGAGCTATAAATGATCCCGAAGATCATGAAATCGAGCATTTATATGAAGTTATTTATATTTTTTACACTTTATGCATTTTTTTTATTAATGTTATTTATATGCTTTCATATACTTCATATTTATTTCTTATTATAAAGAATGTGAATACTCCGCAATCATCATTATGATGACGATGAATAAAATAACAATGTGCGGATTATGTTACAAGAGATACATGACATATCTCCTACGGAAATACGAAAGATATACATATCAGTTAAACCTGAAGTTTACTAATGCATTGAGGTAAACCAGAAGTTTTACCCATATAATACAATATTTGGCGTGACCGGTTATAGACCATTCAGGATCACTTAAGATGCGCAACACATTATTTGGAAGAACCTGAAGATTCTCCATAAATCATTATGATATTTGCTCTCAAAGGAAAATTCATTATGTGATCATCATCAACTAAGTTCGGGATAAAATTCCATTATTTATGGAAATAATAAAAGGTGAATATGGGCCCGTTCACCTGCCATGTGGACCACGATATTATTTTAAAAGATGCATCTACAATATGGTCGCATGTGCATTTAATTATCACGAATTTGCAATAGCAAAATTTCCAGATTATGCAATAAAGAATGATGATGATATTGGAAGTTGATAATTATTATAAGAATTAGACAATTCTTTGTCAATATTTGCAGTTTAGCATGAATGTTACAACGAACCTCCGGTTATATAGTTAACATGCTATCAATGAGAGCAAATTGTGTACAAATGCATGCTATTATGAAAGCAGCAATATAATTGCGCACCAAACAAATGTTAAATCACAGTTCTCCCATTACAACCAACTTTTGGTCAATAGACAAATTTCCCATATATGAATTTTATGATGTGCGATATATATTTGAACTGCTCCACCGCAACGCACAAATATGGGTCTAGAATGTTGGGAAAAATATGTTGTCTAAATCAATTATTTGGGAATAATGACTGATATATATTAAAGCAAGAGTTGCTGATTATTATTGATGAACAAATTTTCCCAACATTAGGGGGAGAAAAGAAGCAGCTGGCAGAAAATAGATTGACTGAACAAAAATTGTTATTATCTCATTTAGATCCTCGCACAATGATAATATGAACCTGAAGTTCAAAGAGATAACTATTATCACATACTGCCTATTAAGTGACTTTATGAGACCCAGAAAGTCATAAGTTAATTACCGGCTGCAAATGCTCCAATTTGAAATGTACCGGTTGGACAAACTATAATGAAAAATAATTCACGCCTGAAGTGTGTGATATTGGTTCCAAATATTTTTAACAAGAATGGAGCACGGAAAGAAAATAGATAAATATGGTCTTATTACGGAGGCGATTTCCCAAAAAGGAAAAGAGACATAACTAAATATGAAACCCCATAAGTGGTTCAGGTACCTGAAAATAATTGTAAGAAAGAGATCTCAATGAGTTATGTCATTAAGGGGAAGTGATGGAACCGTAAAATATAAAGTTGTCGACAACAGTTTTGAATATTATTCATGAGTGAAATCATAAAACAAGACGAGGAGTCGAGGATCTTGAGCTCAATATGTTAAACATATATTATGATTGGTCAAAGTTTGAAAAGACGCAAGTATTAACATGAAAAATGCATAAGGTGGAAGCCAATGGATACAAATTATTTCCCGCATAAATAAATTGTGTCGTAAGATATATACGCACAACCTGTACAAATGTTATATGCGAAATCCTGGCATTTATTATATGGAAAATTTAGTGGAAAAATCACCTTCAAATATATTATTACGCTGGCAGTACATAAAAAGTTTTGTATGCGTCCCACACATGAATTATTTATAGCCTTTTTGGGTGGTTAATTTGATAGCAAAATTAAAGTGAAAATCCTAGAAGGATTGAAAATGCTAGCATGAAAATTTTCCAAGAATGTTGGATAATAAATATATTGTACCATTATTTTGTATATATGAAGATAATGCAGGTTATATAGCTTGAGTTGAAGATCGTTATATCAAAGGAGACGTACAAAACACATTCGCATCAAGTTATTCTTCATCCAATGAATTTGTTCATATGACTATCAATTGGATCTTTTTAAGGAGGCTTTATCGACTGCGACATCTGGAATATTGGCGAACATGATTGGATTGCGTTGACTTAATGAAATTACGCGATGTCAACATCAGGGGGAGAATCTACACCGCTGCACTCTTTTTCCCTTAACCAAGGTTTTATCCCATCGGGTTTTCCTGGTAATGTTTTTAACGAGGCAGCTTACAAAAGGGATCCATAATTGTGTACTCTTTTTCCTTCACTAGATTTTTATCTCAATGGGTTTTTTCTAGTAAGGTTTTAACGAGGCACAATTCCCTTATGAACATCCAAGGGGGAGTGTTATGAATATATTTAGTGGATGTTCAATATTACGTGTATATACCATCTTCCTTGTTTAGACTTTCCTAGTATTAAATTTACTTCCTCCACAAGTATATGTAATCCCTATATAAAGGCTCCTTATGTGTGATAATAAGACATCCTCAAGTTCCCTCTTCTATTACCTTTCTATTTCTGTAACAATATGAAAGTTATTAGATTATTTTAGGTAAATACTATACAAATAATAATGCTGAGAGTGTTATGAAAATATATTTTATGGATGTTTAATATTATATGTATATATCATATTCCTTATTTATACTTTCCTTATTTTGATTTTCTTATCTCCAAGTCTATATAATTCCTATATAATGGCTCATTTGTGTGATAATAAGATCATCCTCAAATTCTATTTTCTATTTTTTTTTCGTAACACGTTAGCAGCACGAAAATATTTGAAATTAAATCGTCGGTCCAACATCCATCGCAAGATTATCCATCGCAGAGGGCAAACTAATCTTGATACACTATGCCTCTTCAGTTTGCCCACCTCTGCTTGCCGACTTTTGCAGATGGTTTATTGTCCCCACTCCATAAAGACCACAATACGAAGACAATTTCCTCATATCCTTCGTTACTCTTCCATTTTTCATGAATATATAATAATAATAATAATAATATATAAAACCTAGATTATTATTTACATCTATTATGCTTTGTCTTCTTATGGATCATTTAGTGGAGCAATCACCTTCAAATATATTATTAAGTTGGCAGATAAAAAGTTGTAATATGCGTCTCGTGATATGAATTACTTACATCCTATTTGGATGACTAATTTGATAGTGAAATTCCATAAGGATTTAAAATGCGAGCATGGAAAATATTCCAAGAATGTTGGATAATAAATTTATTGTACCATTTGAAATAATACATGCCGATTATGTTATATTCTCCATAGTGTATATCTCATTTGAGTTATGTTGTATCAGACTGCAAATTGCTATTATGCGAATCAAGAAAACTGATATTTTGATAAATTGAATTGATCACGCTATAGCTGAAAGGGGCAACGCGTGAGAGAGAGAATTTAAAGATATTGAAACTCCTGAAGAGTTTTAAATACAATTCGTGACCATAAAGTTTCAATCTAAGATGAATCAGAGACTGAACAAACTGGGGAGTTCAGATCAGATCCACCAAATTCTACATAGAAAGTGCGTTTACAGAAACAACCCTATTTCTTCAGCATGAATGTTAATGGTTCTCTTATTTGCCTAAAGCCAAAGGTCAATAACAGCACACAAAAAGCTGCAATCAACCCGAGCAAATCGAACGGAATAGAATGATCATCGATGTTCATGATCTCAATATGTCTCTTCGATCCCTCCTATAATGCACTATGAGCTAAAATTCCTATTCTTTCAACCTCAAAGAAATTGATTTTAAAGAGGGATAAGGAAAGTTAATGCAGGTAGTAACTCAATTGTATTGTTCATGATCCAATGTTGCTGATACCGAAATAAACTGTTTTCTGATTAAATGCATTGAGGGCATAGTCAACCTGGAAGTTACCCACTGGAGATTTGTACCGGAGCCCATACCCGACTCCAAGTCCTGAGCCTGGCTTCCCTTGTCTTAGTGCTGGATTGCCTGAAAACAGAAAGCAGAAACTGGGTGATTTTTAAATTTTTTTTTTACAGATTCTATCATCTCAAGAAGACAAGAACAGAAAAGGAGAAGAAAAAATCAGAACAAACAAGTCCAAACAATTCTGATTGTACTGGCAATGAATTCTGTGAATTCACTCAATATGGAACTTACCAGGAACATGGCGACTAGATCCTAAGTCGGTTCCACAGTCCACGAAAATGGCACCCTCCATTATCTTGCTCTGAATCAAGTGAAGAAATGAATTAGCCACCTAAGATCTCATATCACTTGTAAGAAAAGTTGAAGGTTTTAAAGTTCTCCAAAAATGTACGAAAATTAAGACAGTTGAGAGATGCAACAAGAATATGTTGTGGTCATTCATCCACAGTGTTATGGGTATGGTGCGACTAGAGAATATGAATTATCTTGCTCTGAGTCAAGTGAAGAAATGAATTAGCTCCCTAAGATTTCATATCACTTATCGGTAAGAAAAGTTCAAGGTGTTAGAGTTCTCCAAAACTGTACGAAGATTAAGACATTCAAGAGATGCAACAAGATATGTTGTGGTCATTCATTCATCCACCGTGGTATGGTTATGGTACGACTAAAGAATAGGCAGTTGAGAACTAGAGCAGGAACATGGTTTTGTAAAGAAAATGAGGTTCGCTACAACATCTACAATTTGAGGTGGTCAGAAAATCTGTTATGTTTCGTATAGATACAATGCTTCCACTTAAGTGCCTGTGATTTGTCCACTGGGGGTCAATAGACAAGAAGAGCCAAATTGCAAGATGTTTTTCTAACTCCAAAATGAAGTGACAATTGAAGAAATTGTCCATACCAATGGAAATGTTAATTCACTGTTAGCAACCAGGCAAGACCGTCCAGATCCAACAGCGCCTTCACCATACCCTCGAACACTTCCGAGCCCCCCAATTGCAAATGCTTGATATGGGGCCATGTCTCCAACAATTGAACCTGCAGTTAAGCTGTGTCACCACAGACAAAAAGAGAAGTCATTTAAAATGTGTGCTAGTGTGATGTTGAACTAATATTAAATGACTGAAGAATCGTCAAATATGACTCTGATGTTCAAGTGGATATCCTGGTTTTCATCAAGCAACTTTAATTTCACTCAGCACTGTAATAACAGAAGATACAGGAATATGGATAACTTATTCACCTGGACAAAAGAAACGCTGGACCTACTTTGAAGCCCTTTGATGCAACAAGTTTGAGTCGATTGAATATTATCCACTTGGAAAGAAGGGGAATTCCTTGCTCTATCTGAAAACTAACCTGTAAGCAAGAGAAATGACTTCGGTTAATATCTAGAAAAAAAAAAAATCAAGTATTTTATTGGTCAAAACAGAAGGAGCTTTTCAATAGAATATCCTTGGAGACAATGAAAATATATTACACGAACAAAGCTGCGCTCATTCGCCTTTGCATAGTGAGATTCTTGCTTCAAAACTACCATATTGTCATTGGATTTCCCACTGCATTGCAAGCAATTTTCAGATGTTATTTTATTGCATTTGCATGAAAAGTCTATAACGTTGAGAATTTTGTACAAAGGAACCAACAATACCTGTAAGTGACAGGAAACCCATCAAGATCCCTACTTATTGGGCGACCATCGTCATTGACAGGGCGAATATGCTGTTCACCGATATCAATCAGGTCAACTACATTAAGTTACTTTCAAAAGAAGTGTCTCAAACCGCTTGAAGAATATATAACATCAGAGAATGGCTTCATCCACACCTTAACTCTGATACTTGTAGTGCTGCTCCAATTAGAATTTGCAGGCTCAGTTAGATCCAACCCAACAGATAGCTGAGACAGATTCACACCTCCACTCCCTGAACGTGAAAAGTTGTCCATTGGCGTACCGTGCACACCGATCTCTGGTGACAGAGAATGCTGTAGCATAAACTAAAGCTAATCAACAACTGAGCCACGAGTTCTATCATCATATATAGCAAGCTCAATTTTCAGCATTCCATTGTCTCAAAAGGGAAATGACCTGAATGACAAATGACTGTTGAGAAAGCCATTCTGGTCTTGGCCGCCGATATGCTATCAAGGCATTGGAATCATAAAGTCCCTTGTCCCATGAAACATCGAGCTTCTCGCTCCCACCAAACAAGTTCGGATGCTTGATACAGAAACTGTCATAGAAACCACATCAATTATAATGATATATTATAAAACCAGCAGTACATAATACGCTGCTGAAACAAACATCACAGTCAAATTTAATCTACAACAGAAGAAATGCAGAAACCTACCTCCCTATGACCAGTGAAAATGGACTTTCAGAGCTCCTGCAAATCAGAACTTGGTTAATATAGTAAGAGAATGCAGCTACATAATGTACTAATCTTAAATTGTACTGTCTTTTCAGAGAGCAGTCTTCCAACGAAGCCGCCTAAACAAAATGCTATCACTATCACGTCTCGGCTCAAAAACTGTGAAACTTAACTCCAATTCTAGAACTTAACATTCAAAGGATGATGAAACTAAAGGTGAAATCTACACGAGGCAATTCGGTGAGAATAACGAACCTAAAAGGAGGCAGCATCAACGAGGAACATAGCTTGTGCGTGAGATCCACGTTGACATCGATTTTCGCTGCTCAGGCAAAGAAGAAAGACAGAATCAAGAACGGATAGCTAAAATCTACAGCATGAGAAGAACATTCGTCGATTATTCGAATCGACCATCGGAAATGGACTGACCTTTGCCGGCATGGATGCTTTTCTGAGCTCCCATCACCCATCCAATCACGTCGACGTGCAAGCGAGAGAGCGAAGCATCAAACCTTGTTATATCTGAAGATAGAGAGAGAGAGAGAACTCCGATGACCTCCCCTGAGGGAAAAGAAGTCCTCCGCCACTAAGTTTTGTATATCTGTTATTCTTTATCCGTTTTCTGTCCCTTGCTCTCTTTTAGCCTAGTTACTAGTTTTACATTAATTGTATTTTTTTAAGTTCTTACGTAGACATTTATGTACACTTTAAATAATACGTAAATTTAAGACACACGTAATGAATAGTTTCTATGCAATTGTATTACTTAAACATATTCCTTAAATATATTTTATTATTAAATTTTCCAACAACCACCAATAAGATATTAGCATTAATTATAAAATGAATTAATTTTTAATAAAAAAATTGGTCACTTAATACATAGTGCATTACTTATATTTAAGGAATGATTTATGTAAAAACATAAATTTACGTGTGGGTCTTATGTTTAAGAATGCTATGTAAAACCACTGTAGATAGTTTTTGTTGTTTTACTTAAATAAACATGTAGGCTCACGTTTACGTAATCTTTACGTAATACCACTGTGGATGCTCTTAGTTATTCTGATTGATTCGAACAAAACTCGAATTAGGCATGAAAAAATTCGAATCGGACCGAATTCGAGTCGAGTTTTTATTATGCCGAGTCGAGCTTTTTAATAATGCTCGGCTGGAGTTACTCGCAAATTTAGAGTTCGAGTTTATAAGTCAAGTCTAGTCGAGTTTGATTTTCATTATTATTCTTATTTAATAATAATTATTTATTATATAAGTCAATCGAGTTCGAGTTTAGTCGAGCCGAGTTGAACTTGAATTTTTTAATTATAAGAAATGTTAAATTATTGTAAAATATAATTGATTAACGAGTCGAGCCGAGCTCGATTATGTCGAATTTAGATTCGAGTCGAGTTTCAAAATTAGAACTCAACTGAATTCGAGCTTGATAAATACTAATCAAGTCGAGTCTAACTTAACTGATACTCGACTCGGCTCGTTTACACCCTAATCTGGACTTCCTCAGCTTCTGCATTTGTTCATTGACCTCGTGCAACGCACGTGAATTGAGATCTTGCATCTTATGTATAATTTTTGCTATTTTTAAACCAAATATAGAAATAGCAAGTTTTAAAAAATAATTATGAGAATAACACATGTCTCGGATGAATTTTAGAGGAAGCGGAATTAGATATTTTTTTATTATTATTATGAAATTGGATGAATAGTATGATTATGTGAACTACTTAATACAAACAGGGTTAATTAGTTTAATGAATTTTCTAAAAACATATTAGATTGGCCGAAAAGTATGACCGGTCGAACTATAGAGAAGGCTAATGAGTTTGGGTAGTTTTATATAATTTTTTTTAAACATATTGAGTTGAGAAATCCCAAAAGCGCAGATGATTCTGGGTGACCGTAGAAGAAAAACGAGTCATTCATTTATCATATATAGCTCACCCTACTATATCGTTCTCCTAATCGAATAGTTTAAAAAGAAAAAAAAAATCACAAAACCATAAAATCATATGAGCTCATTTGCCTATAAGAATAACCCGGGTCATTTGCCCAACCGATAGATTTAAAAAAAAAAATGTGATAAAACTACCTAAATCATAAAAATATTTTTTAAAAAATGTCGCAATTGAAAGTTACATCATGTGTTATTATGGTAATTAGTTTTCAAAAATTGCAATTTTTGTATTTAGGATAAAATTTCTCATATATATGGTTAAAAGTCGAATGCATATCAACTGCCCCACTTATTCTATCACGTTGTGATCTTGACACTTGTCTTTGATTTAATATTTTTCTTATAGGGTTCACCAATCTCAATAGGTTTTTTAAAAAAATTTGACAAAATTAACACCAAGTACATCTGTCAAGATCACAACGTTGATACACAATATGGAGTATGAAGAGTTGGGCATGTTGATTTGGATCCTTAAAAATAAAATTGCTTCTTGAACTTTGATACAATAAAAAACTGGATACCTTGATCTTTATTTCATTTGCTACTTGAGCTTTCAATTGAATACCAAATTGTTATCTCCATTATAATAACTGTCAAATTGGACATAAAATGAGCATGTATCAATCATATAATGTCTTTTGATGTGTATCAAGATAGATTCAGATAATAAAATGAAAGTGTTGCATTTAAATACATTCATTTGGAAGACATTGTTAAATTTGTGCGAATTTTCAATTATTTATATAATAAAATGTATTTCGTTACAATCCTTTTAATTTCATATGCGAAATCACTATGGGTACACATTAAAAAATGTCACATGGTCGATACTTACTTTTTTTTGTTATTGATATAAATTATAACAGAAATACCAAACTATTTATAAATTGAAAATTTAAATCGTCAATTTAACAAATTAAAGTTCAAATCTCAGTTGTAATTCCCGCATTTATATAAAGGGACAATTATGAATTCCCTCCCTTAGAGCATCCACAAATTGTATTACATAATATTACTTAAATGTGGGTTTAAAATATTTTTTTATGTAAAATGTATAAAAACGTGGTACAATGATTTTATATAGCATTCCTTAAAAGTGTGACCCGCCTATTTTTACGTAAACTATTGCTTAAACTTAGGGAATGCACCATGTATTACGTAACTAATTTTTATATTAAATTAATTCATTTTATAATTAATGATAATATTCTATTGGTGGTTGTTGGAAAATTTAATAATTAAATATACTTAAGAAATATATTTAAGTAATACGATTGCAAAGCAAATATTTTTTACGTATGTCTTAACTTTACGTATTATTTATAATATACATAAATGTCTACGTGACAACTTTAAATAATACAATTTTAAGTAAAACCATTGTGGATGATACACAAAATCCTAAATGAAACTTTTAAATAAAGAAAAATGTGTAATATTATTGTGGATGCTCTAAATAACAAAAATACTACATTTAGAGCATAACATTATAAAATATTGATATAAATTCTAGATGTAGCTAAAAATAACTCAAGAAAAAAAGGGGTACAAGAAGCCATGTTTGGCAAAGATATGGGGTACAATAAGCATTTTTTTTACACGGGGTGCAAATGACACATAGCGCAAAAGCTGAGTACACCGTGGTAATTAAATTCGAAGGTGGTGGGACGTTTTTCTGTTGACAGAAAGAGGAGGGAAGAGAAGATTGATGTGATTTGACATTTTCTCTACGATTTGTTGTGTCCGTACCGTTTCCTCTGTAGCGCCACTACCTTCAGGTTCCATGGAAGAGAGATGCAGGGACACTGATTACTGGCGGAATCCATACACAATTCGCGATTCCTGTTGAAGGTTGGCCTCGCGGATGATTTGATTGAGCTTAGCGAGTTTTCTTTTGGTTCTTGGGGCATATGATTAGATGTCGCTGGAAATTGATTTGGAAATGTTGATCGGAAATGCGAGCTAGTAGGGGTTGTAGCTTGGATCTTGGAATTAGGGCTGGAACATGTGCGACAGAGAGATGGATGTCGATTCGCCTATGGAGCCTGAGGCGGATCACGGCCGCCGTGATGGACCTCCGTCGCAGGCGACAACAACGGAGAGAGAGCAACCGGGGGAGCTTCCTCAGCAGAGCCCAGTGGCGGGGCCAAAGCCTGCGCCAACTTACTCGGTGGTGAATGTGATGATTGATAAGGAGGATGATGGACCTGGACCCAGGTGTGGCCACACGCTGACGGCCGTGACTGCTGTTGGAGAGGAGGGTGCACCGGGGTATATTGGGCCTCGACTAATACTGTTTGGAGGTGCCACCGCCCTGGAGGGCAATCCTTCACCTTCGGGTTCTCAATCATCTCCAGGAAATGCTGGAATTCGTATGTAATCTGCCCTTTGATTTCACTGTTTTGATATTTTAGTTCTCTAATCAGCTTATCACCGTGTGATGTCAAAGACATAGTTATTTACCTATTTTTTAGCGTAGGCAACACGCTATTGCTCCTTTCTCAGGGAAGAGATGGAAGCCGTTTTATCTGCTATGATGTGTTGTAATTAGTATTTAGCTGCATCACATGCTTATTGATGAACGAGTAATGATACATGTATTGTTTTTCAAGTATTGGAATTTGATGAATTCCATAGGAATTAAATATAGTCATATCTGTACTTATCACTCTTAATTTCGTTTTCTAGGTTAGCACTCACCACAGTTCACTAATCACTCGTGCTATGAGCTATCTCATTTATTTTTGTTTAAGTTGTTTGTCTTTATCAATTCGAAGCGACAATTCTTGAAATGATAGATTATACATGTATAACAGTTCTTGAGGTAAAACACATGCTGCCCTTCGTAGACTCTGTCATGCACTTACCGGTTTTATTTTGTTTTAGTACTCAAAATGTCAATATGAGACTGGCTTAGACTAAACTTTTTACACCAAGAGTAGTATCAGGCTCAAATCCACTTGCAAGTTTGGGTGCCATTTCATTCCTAGATATTATATCAGCTTAATTTATCTCGCTGTAGAATGAATAACTTTTTGTTAACATGATTCTATGGTGCTGGAAAAGCCATGATATATTAATATCCTCAAAATTGCAGGATTGGCTGGTGCAACTGCTGATGTGCACTGTTATGATGTTTTAACGAATAAATGGTCAAGGTAAGCTCTTCTTCAGGACAAATAATCGGTCACTTGCGCATATTGGTACCTGTGATCCTTATTTCTTGCTCATAAGAACTTGCTTGGCAGGGTAACTCCTCTTGGAGAACCACCCACACCAAGAGCAGCTCATGTAGGTACTGCTGTTGGAACTATGATTGTTATACAGGTCAGCAGAAGATTACCATCGTGGTACCTGTGACCCTAAATATTACCATTCTTTCTTGGCCTATATTATTTTTTTGTGTTGTTGCGAACTTGAGGTTCTATTGATATTGTTTGGCGCATCATGCTAGACGTACTAATATATAGTTGGCTTACTTCATTTAACACAGGGTGGAATTGGACCTACTGGCTTATCATCAGAGGATCTTCATATACTTGACCTTTCACAGCAACGGCCAAGATGGCATAGGTTGGACTCGAGTTATGTAACTTTCTCATTTTCAGCAGTAGTACCCTTGGCCAATAAATACACTGGTTCTGTTGTAGAGTTGTTGTTCAAGGTCCTGGTCCAGGTCCACGATATGGGCATGTTATGGCGCTGGTGGGGCAAAGGTATCTCATGTCAATTGGTGGAAATGATGGTAAGGGATCTGCAGATTAGCACTTTGTTGTGTGCTTTCATGTATTTGGTGTCTATTCACATGCAATACATTCTTGCTTGCTGCTTTTCAGGGAAACGGCCTTTGGCTGATGTATGGGCACTGGACACAGCTGCCAAGCCATACGAATGGCGTAAATTGGAGGCTGAAGGAGAGGGTCCGCCTCCCTGCATGTAACTCTCTCTCTCTCTCTCTCTCTCTCTCTCTCTCTCTCTCTCTCTCTCTCTCTCTCTCTCTCTCTCATATCACATTGATCTAGGCAGACAGTACCAGCTGTCAAAACTGAAGTTATGCAACTTAGCAAAGAAGTAAGAAGAGATTTCGAATAATTGGTCATGTAATTCTTATTTTTCCAGTTCAGCCGGAAGAAATAAGTAGATTTTTGAGACATCATGTTCGAATATATTATAAAGGTTCATACTTTAAGCTACTATGTGGTTGGAATATTTCCATTTTCTAGAATATTTACTCTGCAGCATGTATAACTTAGCCCCAGTTAGTCAAGTTAACTACTGTATTTCTTTCATTTTGTACATTAGATATAAATACATGAATTTATTATGCTGTAATAGTTCCAGGAAAATATTATGTAAATGCTGGATTACATATATTAGTTTTCATTTTGATAAGGTATGCAACTGCAAGTTCAAGATCCGATGGTCTTCTCCTGCTTTGTGGAGGCCGGGATGCTAATAATGTGGTGAGTGCAATTTTACACATACTGCCAAGGTTTACTGAACGCTTTTCTCTAGGATAAATCTTGTCATTCTATTTGATGTCTCTATGGGTATGGAAGTTGAAACTCTTTCCATCGTTGTGATTATTTAATTAGAACCTACATAGCAGATGGACCTTCTGCTGTAAGTATAGGTTTGAAAAAGTAATGTTGTTTTTATTATTTTTTATTTTATCAATATAACTGTCACAATTTGCTGGAAACATGTTCTTAAATGAAGGGATGATTTAGTTTGATAAGACTAGCTTATGCTGCTGATTCTTCATAGAAAACTGGTGGCATATCCTCAATGAAAAACTATGATAGATTTATTAAGCCACATGGAGGGCAGATTCACATGTAAATCGCTGTACAAAGGGAAGGTTTACAAAATTCGAACTCATCCATGTCAGAATAGCCAAAAAATCGATGAAATAAAAATAGAATATTTAAGCTACTTGTTTGAGAGTAGCAGATGTTTCCCCAATCCTTGAAAGCTGAGGAATTTCTTAACCCATCTTTCTTATGATATGGTCATCCTGGGACTCTATTGCATTAACAGATTGAAGGAGGTATCATAGGACGAGCTTCCTTTTCTGCTTTGTTGCTCTATTCCCATTAATACATTTTAATTCTGGAAAGACAGTCTTGTGATCCGGAAAGGAATCTCCTGTAGAAGTTATGGTAGATGTTGCGTCTAGAATAGTTTATTATGCAATGGAATGGAATGGCGACATCCATTATCTCAGATCTATTTTTTGTTACTGATGGTATGTTTTCAATTGTTGCTGGTGGCGTTACTGTATTGCAATGATCTTATTGTTCTCCTATACAGCCCATTTCTAATGCATATGGGCTCGCAAAACATAGAGATGGACGGTGGGAATGGGCAATTGCACCTGGCGTCTCTCCATCACCAAGATATCAGCATGCAGCTGTAGGTTCCTTTTCTAAAATTGTTTTCTGGTGCTACCCTGTCATTATTTCACCATGTCTTTCATGAGTAAGAAATCTCGATACTTAGGGGTAAAATCAGATATGTTTGATATTGGGTTGTTAGGTCTTCGTGAATGCACGACTTCATGTTTCCGGAGGGGCACTTGGTGGCGGACGCATGGTAGAGGACTCATCAAGTATTGCAGGTAATGCTTGACATATATGCATCTCAAATTTCGTAATATGGACATGGAAATAATCTTTTCTATCAAGGACGTCATCAATAATTGATATGAGTTTGAGGACAAGTCATACATACTTAAACCCTTATTGGAAAACAAGTTTTACAACTCGTCGTGATATTTAGTTATGTGAATTCTGTGAGTCCTTTTTTATTAAAAAATACTAATCTTTATTTATGTATAATAATTCTTTCATTTATTTGTCCTCTCTAAATATTCAGTAATGGTATGAGTTATTTGGCTTTTAGGGGGAAAAACCAAAAGATCCTAAAAATCTAACGGGCAGTTTACAGTTTTGTGGGGGCAAAAGTGAAGTTTTGCAATCTTATAATATAAAGGCCGTTTAAGCCATATAGCTTTGTCTTCGGTTATCGCTATGACTAATACTTTGGGTATGCAGATCTTTCTATTAGTGCCTTGTCTGGAATGCATGCATTAGTTTTTTAAGTTGCTTGCTGCCTATGTTGACTCTTTCATTGATGTATACCATCGTAATAAGAAACTTTTACGTTGTAAAATTTGGTAGTGATGTTTAATCTGTATTATACTGTTCAGCAATCCGCACCATCATACCACAGTATTCTAAAGTTTGAAGTTGTATATTTTTTGCAGTTCTGGATACTGCAGCTGGTGTTTGGTGTGACACAAAGTCCGTTGTTACTACTCCTAGAACAGGTCGATATAGTGCTGATGCAGCTGGCGGTGATGCTGCAATAGAGCTCTCAAGGCGTTGCCGGCATGCTGCTGCAGCTGTTGGCGATTTAATATTTATTTATGGTGGTTTACGTGGTGGTAAGATCGGATTTATTTCTTGCTTCTGTTCTTGTTTCAAGTAAAGGTACGGTTGCTTGCTTGAATTAGGGCATGGTGTCAAGATTTTTTTGTTTATGGCATCCTCTTGATGTGTTTTAATGATATCCTTAAACTTTAACAATTTAAAAAATAAGATCAGAAATTATTTAAATCTTGTTGTTTTGAGTTGTGCAGTACGATTGTCTGCTCTACTATGTCTTCTGAAGCTTATGCAATTTTTGCCTTAGTTAGATCGAGTATTTTACTGATTCCTATAGAATAATAATTTTTTAACGTGTTCTTACGCTTGAAAAGTGACTCACTGCCAACTGCTCCATTAAATTTGTAACAGAATCCTCTTAAACTGTGGACTTTTTGTGGTTATTCTGGTTTCTTGCAGTCTTCAAATGTATGCATTTTTTTGCCAATCTTAGGTAATTCCCGTAGGGAGAGAAGACCTATGCCAATCTTAGCCAAAATTCAGTAGGAAAGAAGACCTGGTTCTAACTCTTTCTTACAAGAACGACCATTCAAAAAAAAAATTTGTTACTTGACGGAAAGCCAATAGCTATTGATTTGCATGTGACAGACATCATAATGTAAGATACAAACAATGAAATATTGGCCGAAGTTAGCGTGCCCAAGGCTTATGATGCTGCGGCTGCTTTTTGCAGCTAGATTGCCCATACTCAGGAATGATCTAGCTTCAGTTTAGATTGTTTGGTTCTGCTAGAGCAATTCTCATTTGCATGAGGTTGAAGCTGAGTTCACAAAGATTGTCCTAGCTTCACCAGCAGCCACCATGACCATTGTTCTTTTTGGCTAAATTCTCCTTTTCTTTTGTTCTTCATATTTTACTTATTTTTTTTTTATACTGAGAACTAATCACTGAAGGAAAAGAGCGAGCTGTTTGAGATCACCATACAAGGAATGTACTCCTTTTCTGTACTCTCTTGTTCAAGAGGGTATATAAACCTAATTTTCTAGTAGTCAATATTTGTTGATAAAGAACCATTGAAAATATTTTGGTGTGAATTAGCATAAGAAGATCAAAGCTTAGGATAAAACCCATCCTTCACATGTGTTTGTTGCCGGCTTTACTAGGATTAAGCACACATCCTGTATGCAGGAGCTATGAACTTAGTATTTTAGATAATGAAAATTGATATTGTGCATACTGTTGTTGTCATAGGAGTGTTGCTTGATGACCTTATTGTCGCTGAAGATCTAGCTGCGGCAGAAACAACATCAGCAGCATCACATGCCGCGGCTGCAGCTGCTGCTGCATCTGATATACCATCAGGAGGGAGGGTGCATGCAGGAAATGTATTTGGTGATGCAAGAATGAGGCAGATGCGAACTGAGGAACCAGACGGTGCAGTTGTGCTAGGAAATCCTGTTGCTCCCCCTGTGAACGGTGACGTGTACACAGACATTAGCTCTGAAAACGCCATGCGTGTAGGATCCCGGTAAGCTGTCTGTTGGATATAGCCACCATTGCTCTCTAACTTTTCTCTGCATCTCTCCCTGATTTTCGGTATTTCAATTATCTTTCTTTGCAGGAGAGCGAGCAAAGATGTTGATTATTTGGTTAGAGCATCAGCAGAAGAAGCTAAGGCTATTACTGCTACTCTTGCTGCTGCTAAGACACTGCAAGCTAACGGAGAAGTTGAATCACCTGATAGGGACCGTGGGGCAGATGCTACCTCTAGTGATTCTGCTAATCCTATGGCCACAGGAGTTCGGCTACATCATAGGGCTGTTAGTAGATCATCCTCGCTAGAATCCTGTTACGTGCTTTTTGGCAACATGAGAGTATAACGCACCACATGTTTTATGATTTTCTCTTCACAGGTTGTTATAGCTGCCGAGACTGGTGGATCTTTAGGTGGCTTGGTGAGACAGCTTTCTATAGATCAGTTTGAAAATGAAAGTAGACGGGTGAGCTATGGGACTCCGGAAAACGCATCGGCGGCTAAGAAATTGTTGGATAGGCAGATGTCCATCTTTACTGTTCCCAAAAAGGTGCGTTCTCATGTGTTTGGCATAATAAGCATTTCGTGTTTTGGCAGTATCTGTACTATTATCTATGATGTTGAATAGCTTGAGTCCTTGACTAGGGTCTAGGAAGCATGAAAATTGGTGCTAATTGGAAAGACCCAGCTTTCGTGATGCTCTTTTATAAAAGTTTATACCAATTGATGACCTTTTAAAAAGAACATGGATATCTTAAATTGATAAGTAAGGCTATCGCGTCATTCCTATGACATTGTCCATGCTAATTTGACTTTCTTTTTCCTCATCAATATAGGTTATTGATAGGTCAAAATTAATGCCTACAAGAGTGAGTTTAGTTTTCAATGGAGGTGTTAATTATTGTGGTTGAACTTTCAGGTTACTGCACATCTTTTGAAACCTCGTGGATGGAAGCCTCCTGTACGCCGCCAGTTTTTCCTCGACTGCAATGAAATAGCTGATCTTTGTGACAGTGCTGAGAAGATCTTCTCGAATGAACCAAGCGTTCTAAAAGTCAAGGCGCCAGTGAAGATATTTGGGGATCTTCATGGACAATTTGGAGATCTCATGCGGCTTTTTGATGAATATGGTTCTCCTTCAACAGCTGGGGACATTGCGTAAGCGTCTTGACTTGAATCTTCTGTATAAATTAAAAACTTCATCTTCCATTAGTTGCTCATTTTGTAAACGGTTAAGATACATTTGTTTGCCATATATTTCTAATTGAGGTAATGAAAACCAGATACATCGACTATCTCTTCTTAGGAGATTATGTGGATCGTGGTCAGCATAGTCTAGAGACTATCACTCTTCTGCTTGCATTGAAGGTACTCTTACCATGCAAATAAATGTTACCACTCTTCTAGCTATTTTTGTCATTTTTTTATGATTGTATTCAATTGATTGGTGCAGATCGAGCATCCCCACAATGTACATCTGATCCGCGGCAACCATGAAGCTGCAGATATCAATGCTCTGTTTGGCTTCCGAATCGAGTGCATTGAACGCATGGTATTATTCTCTTTTATCACTTAATCTAATTTGTTGCAGCACTGATTGGTGGGTTGTTTGAGATGACAATTGAGAGATTTGATGAACAGGGAGAAAGAGATGGGATTTGGACATGGCATCGTATAAATCGACTGTTTAATTGGCTTCCTCTGGCAGCTCTTATCGAGAAGAAGATCATTTGCATGCACGGTGGTATTGGACGTTCAATAAATCACGTGGAACAGATTGAAAACATTCCGCGCCCAATTACCATGGATGCAGGCTCTATTGTTCTCATGGATCTGCTATGGTTAGACTTATGATTCTCCTCTGTGAATTAACTTGTCAAAATGGAAGGATATATATATTTAGTGACAATTCTATGTCAATTGTTGTATAGGTCTGATCCAACAGAGAATGATAGTGTGGAAGGACTCAGACCAAATGCTAGAGGGCCAGGGTTGGTTACTTTTGGGGTAAGTTCATTATTGTTTTACTCTAATTGCTAACTGTTGTTTTTTTTTTTTTTTTTTTTAAATTGAAACAATATATGTTTTATTGTTTTTGTCCCAGCCGGATCGTGTGAAGGATTTCTGCAACAACAACGATATTCAGTTAATAGTGCGTGCTCACGAGTGTGTAATGGACGGGTTTGAGCGATTTGCCCAAGGACATCTCATCACTCTTTTCTCAGCTACAAATTACTGCGGTTCGTTTCTTGGTGGAAAACGAAACTTAAATTTCGCAGTCTGCTGTAGGGGTCTTTTGTTACAATATGTTTGATCACTTCTGGCTTTTGGTGCATCATCTTTTTTTGGTATAGTTTTGGTGCAATGTACACTTTTGGTGCATCCGTTAGTTGACCGTTAAATAGTTACGTCCAAAAGTGGTCAAACTTGTATCAAAAGACCTATTAACCCTGTACTGCAGTAACTAGTCTTAGGTTTGATTGATGGCTCTGTAATGAATCAATATATGCAGGTACTGCCAATAATGCAGGGGCAATCCTAGTGTTGGGGAGAGATCTAGTTGTGGTTCCCAAGCTTATTCATCCCCTCCCGCCTATTTCATCGTCCGAGGCATCATCGGAACAGCAGATGGATGACACATGGATGCAGGTACACTGATTGTTTCCTTTTTAGTACTAGTGAAAATGATCAACTATGTGCAAAATTGTTCTTATTTGATTTTGTTTTGGCCAATTTGAATGAAATCAGGAGCTTAATGCTAACCGACCTCCCACACCGACCCGAGGGCGACCACAGCAATCCAACGATCGAGGCTCTCTTGCTTGGATATAGTAGAAGAACAGTATGTATTTCACATTCACATTCTTTCATTCATTCTAGAGAATAATAAAGCTTCCTTACACCGTGATGCGGTATCGTGTCGTGGATGGGACGGACACTCGGTATCTTCTTCATTCGATTCAATTGCTACCGGCAATGCAGCAGCAGCAGCAGCAGCTTGGTGGCCAAGTCTTTGATTCAGCCATTCTTTTGCAAAGAGGAAAAAAAAATCGATTTTTTCGGGTTTGGTCACATAATCAATTGTTGTTTCTTCTTCACAGAAATAATATTCACATTGTTAATAATGTAATTCGGGTTAAACGGTCTTTTGGTATAACATGTTTGACCAAAGTTGGCTTTTGGTGCAACATTGTCTTTTGGTGCAATACGATTACAATTTGCAAACTTGTGGTGATGTTATTTGATTTTTATTATAATGTAGCCTCTAAATATTCTCATTCCGACAATAAGTCACAATTGACCTAGTCAGGATTGGCTAGGTCTGGTGACTTGGGTCTGACCTAGCTATGGCTCGAACCATGACTAGGTCAATTGTAACCTATAGTTCAATTGGAGAATATGTAAGGATTAGATTGCAAAAGTAAAAATTAGAGATATAATTTAGATGAGTAGACTGAACAAAATAAAAGTATTTAACGATTAACTAACAGATACACCAAATGTTCACAAATTACAAACGTATTGCACCAAAAGTTAATTTTGGTCAAGACTCTTTAATACCATTTTCACAGTGCATATTGGTAAGTTGATTTCCCAACTCAGTTAACAGCATGACATCAAGAAGGTGAATTTACCAAAAATCGATGTAACTTGTGGATTACGTAATTGGACAAGTTAATACATAGATATGTTAAGATTACAACTTTCAAAACAAACCAAGTTGGGGGAATGAATCCCATGTAGCTGCTGCTGCTGCTGCCATAATGGAGTCATTGATAATCTCCTTCACATCCGAAAACCGATACACAATCTGAATTATCATTCATCGAAAGCTTATGATAAGAAGATATCAGCCTCGTTTCACCGGTCTCTGCACATACGACTTGTTCGGGTCTTCAGTCTTGAGCTTCGGTGGTCGGGTTTCTCCCTTCTTCGCCTACACGATTATAATAACGAGCGTCTGCTATTGAGTTTGTCTCAAAAATAGCACCATATAGTAAAGTTAAATTGTCTTATGGTACAATTTGACTGGAACTAGACTCAATTGACTTAGGGATGTATTATAGGGACTTAATTGAAAATAAAAAGTACAGGGCAACTCACTCACGTGTAAGACACGCAGTATTTAACTGTCAAAACTAACGGTCAACTAACGAATGCACCAAAAGTCTACCAGTGCAAACGTATTGCATGAAAAGTCTAAAAAAAACATGTTGCACCAAAAGCCAATTTCAATCAAACATATTGTACCAAAATATGACCCAAATATAGTAAGCAAAACATAAATCTAGCAGCTTATTGAAACAATATCTCACCTTCTTCCCGGACTTCATGAAATCCCTCCAGCTCGAAACCTGTCAATTCAATATTTGAGAAACTTCAAGAATCGAACGTCGATGATAATTGAAGATTCGTCTACCGAGTGTATAAGAAAACGAACCCGATTCTCTCTAGTTCCTTCCCATTGTTCTTCGTGCTCACGCTTTCTTTTCCAAATCTCTTTCTGCTCCTCTTCGTCTTTCTTCAACCTACCTTCCTCTTCACTTATCTACACATCGAAACACATCTCAGATTGAGTTCAAAAGGCAGGGAAAATTATGAGACTTACCCTTTTTGACATCTTCCTCCGCCTCCATTCTTGTTCCGTTAGTATCTCCCGGACCTTTAATATCAGTTCTCGCTGAAACTCCTCTGATCTTTCATATTCTTGCTCGTATTTTCCCTTAACATTAACAAATTCATCAGAACAAACAAAGTCCGAGGATTGAAGCAAACCCAGAAAGTATAATAAGTTAAATTTGAGCTTCTTCGGTAACAAAACGAATCCATGGTCAAGTGTGGATCATACCTCATCTACCAATGATTTTATTTTCGAGGCGTTGTTCTTCTTCAGCTGCTTCTTCCTTTTTGCTTTAAGTTCCTCTGCATTGAACATCCAAGTGTTAAAACTTAAAACCGATCCACTAGTTCGGCTCAACCTACCAATTAATGATGAGGTAATCTTATTCTGTACTAACCTTTTGCAGCAGTTACTTGGGTAAGAATATAATCTCTCTCCTGAGGAATATTCAATAGTTTCTGAGCTTCTGCCAATGCTGCTCACAAAAGACAAGCACGGTTTAGAGACTTTCTAAGTACGATATCTATCGAATCCAGGGTTTTTTTTTATGAATGAGCAATAACAAAAGACCGAAACTCCTAAAAAAGGATGGAAATGCTCCATAAATCTTCTAAAGCACTACATCAAGCAATAAACGAGGAAGAACAGGTGTAAAAAGCCGCTTAATTAGTATGTTTTTTCTTCATTGGTGAGAATTGAGATATATTAGCTTCCAATGTTTTCCATTGGTAAGAACAATGGGGTTAATCGGGTTTCACAATCAATCGACAAAACCCTTTTGTTGATCTTGAAGCAATGCCAAAACATGCTTTCAGTACTTTATAAACCCCCTTTATTTAATGCATGAAGTACAATTTAAAGAAGTCTACTTTCACATGGGAGGATAGTCATGAAGGCAAACCAAGAAACAGAACCTAGAAATGATATATATTTCTTGGTAATAATAGGAAGATTAAGAACTGTACCTCCAAATGCATCCTTTGCTTTGGGATGTTTGCATTTGTCAGGATGAATCATCAATGATATCTAGTAAAAAAAACGTATAAGTATTCAGCCAGAGGTGTTGTTCTAATGCAAGTTATAATTGAAAACACTGAAGATAACAATTTTTTCATGTGAAGGACTTACCTTGCGATATTGCTTCTTAACATCATCAAGAGTAGAGTCAAATGGAAGGTTCAGGTACTCGAACGGGTTTAGTTTAAAGCAGGAGAGGATCCTATTTTTCAAGAGGGATTGGAGTCGTTAAGAGTAAACCATCGAAAAACATAGAGCCATCAAAAGGAAAAAAAAATGTAATTAAATAAGCTGAAGAAACAAACTTAACAAGGCAACTTAATCATCTGCAGCAGAAACGAGAGCCGAATCAAACACCCCATCTAAAACATTACCTAAACATTGCTTGAACAATTCTGTTGCACCAACTTATGTTGACCATTGACATTATGATGTTCAACAAGAATCAAATAAGCAGTAATTTTGCAGCAAGATTTGAAAGTCAGAATCCTTGCTTAATAGTCACAGGAAGCATATGTATACAATAGTTGAAAGAACATTCACCTAATATATCTTCGAATAAATCAGCTACCCTATATAGAACTGGGTAGAGGTCTATAATATAGGTCACCATCTATGGTTCTCGACTTCTCGTAAGTCATATTCGGGTACACATTTATATCAGGCCCCAATCTCAGGACTGCAACACTCTATGCACATACGAACTGGTATCGATTCCCACAAAAAGAGAATTCAGATGCTACAACCGGAATTTTAAGAAAAGGAAGTCTGCATAAGTTGGATAAGTAACTGCCTGCCCGAATAAACCCCATTCATCTCAGCTGGCCATGAGGCTGATTCTCAAGATTTTTAACATTTACAAAAAAACATTCCAATTTAATACTTCAAAGAGAATTCAGATGCTACAACTGGAATTTTTAGAAGAGAAAGTCTGCATAAGTTGGATAACTAACAAACTGTCCGACTAAATCCCATTCATCTCAGCTGGCCATGAGGCTGATTCTCAAGATTTTTTAATATTTACAAAAGAAAAATCATTCCAATTTTAATATTTCAAGCCCTAAAATTAGATCCTACACTCAACTAAGTAGCAGGAAAACCAATAATCTCTAATCCATCCCCTCAAATCCCAGAACCTAAGCCTTTAAACTGAAATTGCGCCTCTAAAGGGTATTCAAGCTATGAAACCCTAAAACAACATAGGAGCTTGTCATAAGCAAATTTCAGTATTCGCCAAAGATTGCAGATAGCTAAACTCATGCATGAAAAATCGAGCCATAAATTCAATTCGTTATAAATCTTCGTCCTAGTATGTATGATCAGAAACCTAATCCAAAAAAAAAAACTTTTGATTGAGAACCAAACCTGTTGACCTCGTTGTCCCTCTCGACTTCGCTAACTTCGGCGAGAAATTGTTTGAAAATCAAATCGTCGTCTTGGGCAGTCTCTCCCATTTGGCGTCTCTGTTCGTCGTCTCTCTCTCTCTCTCAATCCAGTGGCTGTAGCTCAACTGGTTGGTGTCGGGGCTGTCGCCTCTCTTCTCTGCCGGGGACGACCGGGAAAAAGAGGACCTGGCTATAGAGCTACGCTAGTACGATACTTTTAAGAATATATATATATATATATATATGTATACTCGAGAATTTTTTTTCCCCATCTAAAATACGGTACATATACTCGAGAGACCTAATAAATTAAATTAAAATAGTCGAGTAACCTAATAAATTATTTAATATTATATTATTAAAAAAAATCATTCAATTGTTTTTTTTTCGCGGAAAATGAACTCCTGACCTCTGGTTAAGGGATGAGGCGTTAAACCAGCGCACCTTTGTTACATGGTTAATCGTTCAATTGTTAAACCAAATGCTGAGGGACTGGGAGCAAAAGTAACCACTTAACGGCTCCCGTCCCAGTCCCGGTCCCTCGAGCATTTGGTTTGACAATTTAACAATTTTTTTTAATTCTTCGTAATAATATAATATTATGTTAAATAATTTATTAGGTTACTCGAGTTTTTTTTTTAATTTTTGTTAGGTTTTTTTTATAAAATTTATATAATATTATGTCACATAATTTAAATTAATTTTTCGAATAAGATTCTTATATTATTCTCGAAGTCGAGTCGATCATGGTCTTGTATCATCAGCAGAGTCAACCTGATCATGTCATTGTATCATCCAAACGCGCACGCGCGTAGCGCGGGCATGTATCTAATAATAATATATCTAAAGGTGAGCTTTTCGTGAATAAAATATGTATTTTGATAGTTGGATTTTATTTTTTACTAGCCCATTTTTTATTAATGTATTTTTAAATATATGGACAAACTATACTTTTTAAAATTACTAAATACACTTTAAAGTTCTAATATGATTCTAATATGATTCTAAATAAGAATATGTACTTTGATAGTCGAATGTTAGTTTGATTAACTGACAAAGTGAGTTACGTTTTCATATTATTTACGTTTTTATATGCAAATTTAGATTCTATTTAAAAATCCACCTTAATAAGAATGATTTTAACATTAATGCTCATTGGCCGAACCAACTACTCGGGATACATATCTCATGTCCCAGTCCCAGTCTTTTTGTCCCAGATCATGTCTCACCGTTAAGATATTGACACGTGTCCTGAGTGTAATTAATTTTGTAGTTTTTTTTCCTATTAATTGTTTATCTATAATTTAATTCTTAATTACATGTCGGTGTCAACAATAAATAACACAGGATATGTAGGTTTTAGATGCATGGAAATTGCAAGCTATATATATATATATGGTGTCTACGTAATTATATTATATTATATTATATTAGTGGAAAGCAATTATCGCGTGAATATTTATATTTATTTATCATCGATCGAGAAGGTCTCATCAGTTAGGCTAATGAATTAGTTGTTGTATGTGTTGACTTGAGTCTTATGTGTATAATTATATGATGACGTAGTTATGATCAGTTAGTTAGTTGTACATCGCCGACCACATCGGAGGACAAAAAGAAGAAGCCGAAATTCACGTGTTAAATATGTCTTCTCTGGAAACATGCAGGGAATAATTATATATGCTCTAAACCTTGTTTGCTTCTTCTGGAAATATATATATATATATATATATATATATATATATATATCTATTTGTATTTATATGTGAATATATAAATATGAAATGGAATGGGATGAAGATTCCCCTAGCACCCCTAGATTCATTTCGACACGTAATGTTCGGATTTTTATGTTTACGACGATTTTTTGTTTTTCTAGCAAAACATAGTGAACAATCAGTATATGCATTGACTTCGTCAACGTATGTCCACTAGCAGTCTAGTAAAGTCAAGATGTCGATCTATTAAATCCAAATCTATTTGCATTCTCTTTATGTTTGACCTAGTATGCGGACCAGTATGGACCTAACATTTTAATCAGGTTACTGCGAGATGACTCTCCACAATGTTTAAACTTGAAATATCGAAATCAAATCATATAGAAGTAAACACTCTTAACTATTTAAATGTATTTATAGTAGTCGACCGGTGCATAATAAGTTAGTTAATAAGATATATTCATTTTGTACTACTTAAAACTTCTTTTTTAAAAAAGTGTTTTAACTTCAACGCTCCGGACTTTCTTGTTTTAGATTTAGTTGCCTCTAAAGTTTATTAAATTTATAAAATTATAGAGATAACCTCTAGAAAAATAAGGTGTAGTATGTATATATAAGTTCATTATTTCTCAAAATAAAGTATTACAAGGAGTCAAATGTAGTCACCTATTTAGGGTTTAGGGTTCACTAAAAAAAATCTAACAAATTCTTTTTCCCAAGGAGTCAAATATTGTCACTAGAAGAATATTTATATATATATATATTGTTTTCACTTTCTTTCCTTTATATTATTATAATATTTATATTGGCACCTCTCATATATATATATATATATATATATATATATATATATATACTTCACTTACTCCAATCAAACACAACAACAAAGAGAGAGTAGTTCATATTCATCTCTTCTCCTTAGTTTGTTGAAATGGTTATGGAAATGGAAACACCCTCAAAAACTGGAGTTCTAGGCCGCCTGAGATGGCTGCCGGAGAAAGCTGCGGCCACGGTGGCGGCCATGGCAAGAACTGGAAGAGAGCTTGCAAGAGATGACCCAAGAAGAGTCATCCATTCCCTGAAAGTGGGACTAGCCCTCACTTTGGTCTCAATCACCTACTACTTACAGCCTGTCTATGATAACTTTCAAGATACTGCAATATGGACTGTAATGACTGTGGTGGTTGTCTTCGAGTTCACCGTTGGTAAGACACATCGTTTGGTTACTTATGTTTGCCGGTTCAAATTTGTGTTTTTTAATTACTTATATTTTAAAATGTTAATTTTTTTAATTAAAATTAACCGACGGTAATGAAAAAGTAATGTGCAGAATGAAAAAGTGACGTAAGAGCATCCACAGTGGTATTACGTAAAGATTACGTAAACGTGGGTCCTACATGTTTATTTAAGTAAAACAACAAAAACTATCTACAGTGGTTTTACATAGCATTCCTTAAAGATGGGACCCACACGTAAATTTATGTTTTTACATAAAGCATTCCTTAAATTTAAGTAATGCACTATGTATTACGTAACCATTTTTTTATTATAAATTAATTCATTTTATAATTAATGCTAATATCTTATTGGTGATTGTTGGAAAATTTAATAATAAAATATATTTAAGGAATATGTTTAAGTAATACGATTGCAGATAAAATATTTTTTACGTGTGTCTTAAATTTACGTATTACTTAAAGTGTACATAAATGTCTACGTGTCAACTTTAAATAATACAATTTATGTAAAACCAGTGTGGATGCTCTAACATATGTTATTTTGTTTTTGATATTCACCCTGTTTTTCCAAAAAAATCAAAAAAATCAAAAGTGCAAGGACGAAGCTACCGTGAGGCGAGGGGCAATTGTCTCATTAATCTTTTGTTATTAACAATTTTTATATTAAAATATATAATTATTATCAATTTTGTTCTTTAAAATATTTCTTTTTTTCTCTAAAAAAATTTGCTCTAATTATTTGTCCTAATTCAATTTTTGTCTCTGAACAGAATTTCTGACTTCGTACATCTCTGTCTACTAGGATTGATTTTAGAAATTTTATTTTTTTTGAAAAATATGATAAACTTGATGAAAAACACATGAATATAATTGAAACATTATTTTATTTGTCCGTGTCTTTTTTTATTTATAATGTTACACCAGCACATCATTAACGTTTAACCAAAAGTTAACATAATTGTCAATAATAAGACTCGCTCCTTAATCAACTGCCTCATAAGCTCGAACTTATGAGTGAATGCATTAGACACGTTCTTATTCATATTTTAACAATAACCAACTATTTAGCAACATTCTAAAACATCTTTAACACAAAGTTGTAATCAAAGTTAAAGCTCACATGATTCAAACAAATATCAACACATATCCTTAATTATAATCATTGAAACTTGATAATATGTATATAACATATAGTATATATATATATATATGTTGCAACTTTGTTCAGGAGGTACACTTGGTAAAGCTCTAAGCAGGGGTGCTGCAACCGTTTTAGCCGGTAGCCTTGCCCTAGGAGCTCATCGCTTAGCCAGTTTGGTCGATCGGGCACCCGAGTCGGTTCTACTTTCGGTCTTCGTCTTTCTAATCGGTAAATTAAACCCGATTGCATTTTAACACGCATACATATATCGACTGTTCATTTTTCCAATTATCGACGAATAAAGTTAACGAAATTCATATCGCAGCCACGACATCGACGTTTTTGAGATTCGTCCCGAAGATTAAGGCGAAATACGACTACGGAATGATGATCTTCATACTCACATTCTGCATGGTATCGGTGTCCGGTTTCCGAGAAGAGGATGTATTGAAAATGGCGTATAATAGGCTGACGACGGTGTTAATCGGGGGCGCTTTGTGCATAATTGTGTCGATCGGAATATGTCCGGTATGGGCCGGAGAGAATTTTCACAACCTTGTTGCTCTCAATATTGAAAAACTTGGGAGCTTCTTGGAAGGTAATTATAAGGATTATACAAATTATTTGTGTTTGTTCTTCAATACAATGTATGTAGGGGAAAGTAGTAAACTGCAAAATAAAGATGGTTTTTAACGGAGAATGTTAGTTGGATCAATCGGTAAAGTCGATTGACTTTTTAGACGTAATTTTGTGGAGTGTTAAAACTTTAACGTTTATGGACCGAAATAAATAAATAAATTTGTAATACCAAAAAAGATTTTTAATGATATTAGAGCATCCACAATGGTATTACGTAAACATTACGTAAACGTGGGCCCTACATATTTATTTAAGTAAAGAACAAAAACTCTCTGCAGTGGTTTTACATAGCATTCTCTAGAGATGGGTCTCACACGTAAATTTATGTTTTTACATAAAGCATTCCTTAAATATAAGTAATGTATGTATTACGTAACTAATTTTTAAATATAAATTAATTCATTTTATAATTAATGCTAATATCTTATGGGTGGTTGTTGGAAAATTTAATAATAAAATATATTTAAGTAATATGTTTAAGTAATACGATTGCAGAGAAAATATTTTTTACGTGTGTCTTAACCTTACGTATTACTTAAAGTGTACATAAATGTCTACGTGACAATTTTAAAAAATACAATTTATGTAAAACCATTGTGGATGCTCTTAGTTGCATCAATATGTTTCAAAAATGTTATGATTGAACCATTGTTTTGAAAAACTGGATCGGACCGGCGGTCAGACCGAATCTGACCGTGAATCGATAAAACAATCAGTTCGGTTCTAGTAAAATAGTAGAATGAACATGAGCGGTGCTTGACCTGTCAAAACCGAGTTGAATCGGATTAGATTCAGTCGACTCGATTCCGGTTCATCATGTGATAAAAAAATTGGTTTGGGTTGTGCTCATTCTTTTACTGGAACCGGTCGAACCAGTTTGAACGGGTTGGACCGGGAACCTACCGACTTGACGGATCATGATCGGGTCCGGGTTGCACAAAGAGTGGGGTATGTGATAGGGATCCCACTAGTTGAGAACAATATTTTGAAAACTGAATCGGACTTTAAACCGGCAAAATTGTCAATTTCCAATTCAACCTGATTTTCACTAATTAAACTCAGTTTATTATACATTCTACGATTTTATTACATTCAAGCCGGTTATGTGGCCGGTTCACGGTCTGACACAATCCGACCGCAGGACTGGCCGGTTTTCAAAGCAATGATTGACAAGCATCATACTTAATCATAAGGCGATATGCGTTGATTGTGGCTAATGAACAGGATTCGGAGACGAGTACTTCAAAAAATCCGCAACCAAAGAGGATAACACTAGTGGCGGCCGATCGCTTCAAGGATACAAAAGTGTTCTCGGCTCGAAAGGCATCGAAGATGCCATGGCCACCTTCGCGAGTTGGGAACCGCGTCACGGGAAGTTTCGGTTTCGGCACCCGTGGCAACAATACCTTAAAGTAGGTGCCCTAGTTCGTCAATGCGCATATAGGATCGATGCTCTCCACGCTCATCTAAACAATGATGCTAAGGTATATTCAACCACTCTCTCTTATTCGAGTTGAGTTTCGAGTTTAAGGTGAGCTCGAATTCCAAAAACTAATCGAGACGAGATTGAGCTAAGGTCACCATTTTAGTTGGAAAAAAAAAATTAGAGAACCGAGCTCAAACTCGTTGAGCATGGCAACGAGTCGAGTTTGAACTTGAAATTGTTAGAGTCAGTCAAGTCGAGCTTGCCAAATATTCATCTCGACTCGGCTCGATTATAGCCCTAGTTAGTGGCGGAAAAAAGTGAAGCTAGTAACATGAAAAATGAGACATCCCACGTTTTGAAAACCGAACAAAACATTGAACCGACAAGGTGTCCGGTTCATTGTCTGACTGGTTCAAATCGGTTCGATCGGTTTTAGAGAAAAAAACACTCTAATTTACATTTCTAAGTCTTTCGTCCCAGATTACTCTAATTTTTTTCTCTTGAACCGGCAAATCGACACCAATTTATCTGGTCCAACCCGTTTTTTCTCTGATATTTTACTAGAATTGAACCGCTAGTGTAACCGGTTCACGGACCGACCCCACAATTAGGTTACTATACCTTGTTTGATACTAAGAAATACAATTTATTAATCGACGACGTTATACTATATATATTTTTACATGCAGGCGCCGCTACAAATACGACAACAAATCGAGGAAACATGCAAGAACATAAGCTCCGAAACAGGCAAAGCCCTAAATGAACTATCCACATCACTGAAAACAATGACCCATCAACGAAACCCTAACCTCCACCTTAAAAACGCCCGAAATTCCGTCGAGAAGCTCAAATCGTCGCTAAAAGACGGGTTTTGGATGGACGAAGATTTGCTCGCCATATTGCCGTGCGTGACCGTAGCTTCGTTACTGATCGATGTGGTCGAATGCACGGAAAATGTGGCCGAAGCTGTTCGTGAACTAGCACGCCTCGCTAAGTTCAAACTGGAAAAACGGGATTCGGCACGTGTTGAGCCGACACTTGGCGATTCCTGGCGGCACGTTGCTTTGGAAATAAGGGATGAACCGGGGTTGGCCTCGTTGGAGACCGGGAGTTTTAAGGCTACTCCGACGAATTTCGGGACCGAAATGAGTAATTATCAAAGAGAAGAAAATAATGGAACTAAGTTGAGGAACGTTAAAACATTTCCTCGGCGTTCACGACATGTACTAGGATGATGTCCATATATAGAAGAACCGGTTCTGGATGAACCGGTTCACATCGGTTTAAGTTTGGTTCGGCCGAACTGGTTTTTATGCCCAACCCGCTCTGATGGTTTCTATGGAAATCCTTATCTAATAATTGTAATATACTTATTGCCTATTTTATTATGGTCATCCATGAGAATATATATACTTTTAAAATATAATAAATATTGATATTAAGATTGAAAATTTATGCCACCATAGGATATATATAGTTCTACTTCAACCTAATATAAAAAGATTTAAAATGACATTAGAGGAAGAAAAAAATGACCCCAAGAAAATGAAAATACTAAGTTTCTCTTTGAAAGTTATTTTCATTTTTTAAACACCACAATTTATTATTATTTCTACTTTATATTTATATTATATTATATTTATATTCTAAAAAGGGTTAATAACCAATGACCAATCAATACCTGAACTTTAATTAAATTACAAATGACTATCCGAACTTCAATTTTCGAGCAAATTACTACCTCTATTACAATTCACTTCAGACTAAACATAAAACAAGTATGTTCCGACTATGTCAAGTCTTTTGATGGGTGACAGATGTAGATTTACTAACAAACTGAAAAGATTGCAGTGAAATACATTTAATTAGACGTTGAATTAAAAGAAGTTGTTGGAATTAAGAGAGATTAAATTGAGCGTTTATTGAATACTAGGTGCTGACCCCGCGCTATGCGCGGGTGACCTGCTAAATTGTAAGCTTTACTATATATATATGTAAAAGATTGAATTTCTATAGCGCGTGGAGTGGTTTATTAGATATCAAAACAAAACAATAATTGTGAAATTATAGTGTGATTTATTACATATCAAAGTAAAACGACAGTTTAAACTTCTTTTAAGATGTCCAATATACATGAGAAGTTATAATAATTTTCAATATATTTAAGTAAAATAAACTCTGCTAGAATGTTTTGTGATGGTCTTGCCTGCACGTTGCTCCGTATATATGTATGTATAAATAGCAAAATCTTGGTCTGAATTTCTTATGAGCAGTTTGTCCATCCAAATCATTCAGTAGATCTTCCTCTCTTGCCTTGAGTTCAATTTTATGGCTTTCCATGACCCGAACAATTAGGATTTTGAGAATCGGTACCATCATTCAGGACTTTCTTTCAGCATGTGATGTCAAAATTATAGACACTCAGAGATAATCAGCTATAAACCATTACAGCCATAAAATCAGACAACAATCAAAATCACTTGGGTTCCCCAATATATACAACGAAACTATGAATGCAAACTCCTATCACCTTGGGTAAAAGTTTCTAGTGATTCTAATCTTTTGGTAACAATATATAGATGCAATTCGAAGTTCACATCTAAGATATGATTAAATAGAAGCCTGCAAAGAGAAATGAAGATGACCCAAGTCAAACATTTAAAGGTAGCAACCAAAAAGTAATCTAAGGACATAAAATAGTAGATTATACCATGATGATCTGGCAATATGAGCATCAAAACCTGTCTAACTTAAAATGGGGCTAAATGTGCAACATGCACATCATGTTTGCTCTGTTGGGACTGTCAGTTCTAGCAGGCACAAAAATAAGAATTGGTATTATTCAAAATGATAATGAAATCCAAAATAGATAGTAACTAAAATGATAGGATTATTATCAGGCCTATTCAGTAAGTCCACAAAGATTAAAAAAAAGACAGCCCACTTTGAGCCCATTGTTTAAAAAATGCTGAAGTGGCGCGATATGAGAACTCTAAAATGCTGACGTGGCAGCGTAGTATTAAACTACTATCTCTCCTCTTACTTTATTGTATATATAGATAGATTCTTCCCTAAATTCTGTAGTTCTATATGAGGTTTTCTTATTTCTTAGGATTTTTCTAAAGATTGGTTTATTTGTGTAAAAGTTATTGGGATCTTCGATTTATGGAGGACTTAGGGGTTAGGGCTGATTGCTTAGCTTCCATCAATTATCTCTGAATGAACTATCAGCTGCGGATAATTGTACTACTCTTCACATCTAGATTCATTCTAAGTTAGGTTTTGAATCAATGTTGTAAAAAAAATCATCTTTATCAATGCATCCTAGACATTAACGTATACAATGGGCAAACATTAAAAAAGCTGTCATAGTGGGCCGAGAAACAACATAAAAAAAAGGCTGATCCAACATTCAAAAGCCTTTTTTTTTCTTACATTCAAAAGCCTTAATTAAATAGGTTGGGTAACGGATGATGATGTGGCACGATTAGGTTAATCTAATTTGATGATGTGGCATACCCAAATTGCTTCACTCTCTCACATGTTCCCTTATATATATATATATAGATACTTCGCTATAATCCTTTTAATTTATTGTTTAGTCTAGATACACATCATCGGTTCATCGAATTTTTCTGTTATTTAGATTTTAGACAGTTGTAAAAAGTTATTTTTATAAAATAAGATAGCTTAAAGGTTAAAATGAAAAAATATATATATATATCCTATCCATAAAATAATGTCCATTTTTTTTTGCTAATAAATATTCTCCAAATTTGGAAAACAAAATATATTTTTATATATTATATTACCAAAAAGAAGAACTCTGAAGAAACTATATATATATATTTATTATTACCAAAAAGAAGAACTCTGAAGAAACTGAAACCTCCTCTCATGGCGACAGATGATTCCAGGCCTCCAGTGACCGGCTACCCTGCGCCGCCTCCGGGAACCTACGCCGGCTACCCACCGGCACACGCCTACTCGTACGCAGCGCCTCCGCCGCAATACAGCAACGACCGCTATCAAACCAACCCTCCGCCGCGCCGGCGGTCGAACTTCCTCCGCTACTTCCTTATCGCGATTACCGCGTTCTTCATCGTCGTCGGCGCGATCATCCTCATCTTCTGGCTCACGGTACGCCCCCAGTTCCCCGCGTTCCGCGTCGACTCGGTCGCCGTCTCCAACTTCTCCGCCGTCGATTCGGAGCACGTGTCAGGCACCTGGCGCATCGGATTCCACGTCGCGAACCCTAACAAGAAGATGAAGATCTCGTATGGGACACTCGATGCGGCGTTGTTCTACAAGTACGAGTTCATCGCGGAAACGCGTATCTCGCCGTTCGATCAGGACACCGGCAAAGAGACGGATCTGGACGCCACCGTCACTGCCGCCAACGCTTACGTGGCCGCGTCCGCCGTGAGCGCCATGAATTCGGATCGCGATCGAGGTTCTGTTCCGTTCCGATTGAGGATCATCGGTTGGGTGAGGTTGAGTCCCAAGTGGTGGTACGCCAGAACGAGGTTGCTCAGAGTCTGGTGCGATGAATTGCCGGTAGGGCTGACGTCATCTAGTAATGGCTCGGGAAAGCTCGTCGGCGCTGCCAGGGAGTGCAGCGTACTTTTTTAAGCTATCTGGTTCAGAAATTTGTCAGTTTTTTATTTTTTTTTAATATGAACTTTTTTTTTTGGTAGATTCAGATGGAATTGTAATGTAAAATAGTGGTATTTTCTATTTGGTTTAGTGTTGTTATATTAGTGGTTTTCAAAGAAAAAATGATTTCACTAATAGTTTTGTGCAGGCATTATAAGAAATTGATTGAATTTAAAAAGTTTGAATATAAATTTAATCTATATTAAAATAGACGTGAAAGATGCTAACAATTTTATCACATATGAGTTTAATATTTATCGACCTCTAATGCTTTTATTATGTCTTAGAAGGCTCGTCTTAACACATTTGAAATGCTTAGCTTACACTTACAGGGTGTTTGGATGGATGTAATGTGAGATGTGACCTTATATTACGTCTCACATTACATCGATATTACGTTAATATGCATTGTAATGTAATGTCCTTTGTAATTTAAGATTACGTCCGAACTCCATTCAACATAAAAAAAACGGACGTAATGTGAAATTACGTCCAACATTAAGGAGTGTTATTATTTTATTATTATTTATTAAATAGATAAAATGTTTTATATTGTCTTTATAGTTTATTATGATAATAATATTGTTATTATTATTAGCTTTTAATTTTTTTTCATATACGTCATAACTCATTATTATAATAAATAATAATGCACATGATGTTCGTATAAAATGAGTTAGTCTTTTTCGTTACATTTTTGTATGAAAATTATCTTATAAACTATATAATGTTTTAATTAATAGAATTTTAGTAGTTGTGTGTATTGAGTTTAATATTTAGTCTGTAGAATTCATAAATGACTATAATATTAATCACATACAATCTTCAAGAAGTTTTAGTTGTTGTCAAAGTATATATTCTTTTAAATCTCATATAGATTAATATAATAATAATAAGGTCTTCTTATAATGCACATTATAACACATACCAAACACTATAATCTAACATTACATTCAACATTACAACACAACCAAACACTATAATTTAACGTTACATTACGTAGCTCACATTACCTGTAATCTCACATGTCAAGTAATCTACATTACGTCCATCCAAACGCCCCTTAGAATCCTTACCTTTGCAACATGTCAGCTCGTGAAAAAGTGACTCATGCATGGTAAAGTATTGAGTATGAATATTTTTTTATTCTGAAGCTCGAGTTAATGTTTCATTTTATCATATGGGTACACATATGATTGTAAGTGAGTGAAGTTACTTGTGAGCTTACTCGATGTCGATTTGGTCGATATTCAATTTTAATTCGCTAAATATCGAGCTCAAGTCGAAATTTTTCTGATACTGAGTCGACTATGAGTTTATTTATACTTCACTCAAGAGGCCATAACTTATAATAGTTCTTTTTTGTCGAAAGTCTATTCGAATTTGAGCTCAAGTAAAAAATCTATTCGAGTTCAAGCTTGAGAAAATGTGAAATATTTGTAATTTATATGAACAACTTTAAGTTTGGCGAACCGAGGCGAGCTCGAACTTGTCAAGTTTGGCACTGAGCCGAACTTGAATTTAAAAAATTTAGACTAAATCGAATTCGAGTTTGAATAAAACGAGTCAAGTCAAGTTTATCAGATAATCGGCTCGATTACATTCATATAAGTAATTAACAATCCACCGTTGAGCCTCACAGCATGTTTAAACTATGATTCTAGACACTTCTGTATTATCATCTGTGTATTGAATTGCCTAGCTGTTCAATTGAGATCATTCTGTCAATTTTGGATGTCAATTTGTTGTTCGATATTGGCACTAGCTTTTAGACGAATTAGATGAATTTGAATGTCAAATTCTCGATTTTCAAACTACTAAGGCATTTAGTTTAGGTTTAAGAACCCTAACAACACTCTCAACTATCAAATTTGTTGTTTTCCACTTTGTTCGGCTGATTTAATGTTAAAATTGACGTTTTAAGCAAAAAAAAATATATATATATTATTTTTCCATTTTTCGAAAGTAACAGAATTGTTGCTCGTATTTAGGCTTATTAGATGTCGAAGTATCATATATGTTGTTTATGGTGTATGCTTATTTAATGTTTAAAAACACAGTTTTAGTTCCGCCAAGTTTAAGAGAAAAAAAAGAAAATTAACAACTTTGATAGTTGTGACGATGAATATCAATATTTTGAATCTGGCACAGCGATTAACAACATGACTTATAATTGTGACTGTTTTTAGATTTGGATGATCCTGATTGGGCACATTTGCTTAAGTAGATATATGTGTAATGTAGTAAGCATTATAGAGCCTTTCTGAGGTTGCTAATTACAATCTTACATTTAAAGATTTTCAACTGTCAGATTTGTTGTTTTTCACTTTTTTTTTAAAAGTGATTTTGGTACTATAATTGTCGTTTTAAAATTATCAAATTTGTTGTTAATGGTTTAAGTTTATTTATGCTTAAAATATATTTTATTTCGTCAATTTTATAAGAAAAATGTAGAGTTGGACATCAAATAATAATATTTTAGATTTGGACAACCATTAATATGAGTTTATAGTTGAGATGGTTTTTAAGTTCGTAATTTTTTTTTTATATAAAAATGGCAAAATTATATTAGAGTAGAAGATAGATAAACCCTAAAAAAGAAGAGTCCACCGTCACTTTACGGCCATTGTTCAAGGCGCGAGCTAGCTTTGATTCTACCTGAAGCTACTATGTCGTTATCACTCTCTGCTGTCTCTTCTCCTGCTCTTCATCTTCGAAAGCCTCCTCTACTCCCCTGCAACTCCATCTCTGATATTCATCTCCGGCGATTCACCTGCGCCGGAAATGTCCCGCTCCGGCTCAATCTCTCTCACAATTTCCACGGATTCAAGATAATTGATCCGTTAAGAATTGGGCGCTCTTTGAATTGTTTGAACGCAGAGAATGGAGAAATCGGAGGCGAAGAGATGGACGAAGCGGAGAGAGTTGCCAAAGGGCATAGTACGATGCCGGAGAGGTTCAGGTACTTGACCAAGGAAGCTCCCGATCGTCCTGTTAGGTGGCCGTACTTCATTGGTATGTTTGAATTGCTCTCTTGCTCATTTCAATTTGCTGCATCTTTATCTGCACGGCACATCCAAATTAGAACATTTCTGTGTGATTGAATGAGTATAAGTAATTGTAGGAGAGAACTTTTGAAATTTAGATCTTATTGTACTTGTTGATTGTGGATATCGACCTCGAAGCCGAACAGTACTAAGTTCCAACCATATGCATCTAATTTCAGTTATTCATCACTTGATGTTTAAAGATATGCGTTTGTTGAAGCTAAATTTGTATGATTGGATACATGTTGATGTGGAAGGGTTAGTGTTCGATGATAGGTTAAGCTCATTATGCTTTGAGTATTTGGATATGATCTTTCTCAAATGCATAATGTGAAGCATTAGTAAAGTTTGAATATGTTGTTTGGACCATAGCATATCTACATTGATCACTTTTCTGGTAAAGATATGAATTTTCACCAGCATCAACTTAAAGGGAGAAGTTCGAGTCTTTGAGATTCATTCTGCTGAAATTTGTATGCTTACTGAGTTCCAGATTTATCAAAGGTTGATTCAACAAAGATCCATCTGTATGCAGATAAGCAGATTATTTCCCATATGAAGTATAGGAAAATTCTACAGTGTCAAACTTACTTTTCAGGGGAAAAAAATGATTGTGTAGCAACTTCTTGAAATGAAAAAATATTCGGTTTTCACTTTGAACTTCACTCTAAGTTTCCCATTTTGTAAAGCTGCCTGGGTGCCAAATTTGTATTTATTGGTGATTTGTTTTCTCGCTTCAATGGTTGCATATCTACATTTATCACTTTTCTGGAAAAGAAATGACATCAACTTAAAGGTAGAAGCTTGAGTCTTTGAGGTTCTTTGTGCTGAAATTTGTATGCTTACTGAGTTCCAGGTCATTGATGGTTGATTCAACAAAGATCCATCTGTATACAGATTATTTCCCATATGAAGTATAGGATAATTCTACAAATTGTCAAACTTTTAGTAAAATTTTACTTTTCAGGAAAAAAAGGTTAAGAACTAAAAATAGTCACAACTATAGATCACGTTGCTAATCGCAGTCCAAGATTTAAAATGTTTATATTCGGTGTCTCAACTCCCTAACTATCAAATTTGTTTCTTTCCACTTTTTTCGACTGTCTTTAAAATTATGTTTTAAGTAACAAAAATATGAATTTTTCAACTTTTACGAAGCTCATGGTTTTTTATTATTTGGTGCTTAAAAAACATGTTTTTGTTCCGTCAATTTTACAAGGAAAAATGAAAATCAACCAATCTTATAGTTAGGATACCGAATATCAACATTTTAAATCTAGGACATCAATTAGCAACATGACCTTTGTTTATAGATTCTTATATCGGAAAATTTTGATTGTGTAAGATTCCGGTTTCACTTCGCTCTAAGTTTCCCATTTTTTTGCATTGCTCAGGTCCCAAAATTGTATTTTTTGGCAATTCTTTTTCTCCCTTCCATGGTTGCATTAACAGCTTTTCTATGAATGCTCTTTATACATGTTTGCTTCATTCACAGCCCCAATCTGCATTCAGTTTTAACTGCCTTTTGAAAACGTCTCCTTTTTCGTCTTGCAGCTCCGGTTTTTCTCATCTACGCATGGAGGGCGGTCATCTTCGAACTATCTAACTGGACCAAAGCGCCAATGGCTATCATATACTTTCTGGGCTACCTCTCAAAATTTGCCTTTGCCCTCATCTTCCATTTCATCGGCGACCCTGTGACTTCCACAATTGCATGCTTCGAAACCTTAACATACTCCATCCGAGCCTTCTACTCCAGTATAGTAGCCTATGCACCCGTTTCCGAACTCACAGTTGTCATCATAATGGCATCTGCCATTCTTGCCATAGCCGAGGCAGTCAATCCAAACGCCGTAAAATCCCAACCCTACACACTTTCACTGTCTGGCTTCATAGGCTACGCTGCAGTCCGAGGCTATATCTCAGAGCGGTTCTTCTGGACACTTCTACTCGGGATTTACGTGTTCTCACGCGTGGTGAAAAAGAGAGACGATGTTTTGTCGGCTTTGCCTGTTGCTGCTGTTGTTGCTGCCATTGGTGAGCCATGGGTTAGAGTTGTGGCGATAACCTCGTATGTTGCATTGGCGATATGGCGGTATTCGAAAGCCGAGGTGAGAGAGGTGGAGGAGGTTGGTGGAGAGAGGAGGATTCCGGTGCCGATGTTGGGGGCGGCTTTGGCGATCGGGATTCATCTGGCTGCTAGATGGGCCGGGTATCGCCACTTGACATGGATGATTGCCTAGTTGGTTGGTTTAGAGATGGTTTTGTAGCTTAGAGATGGTAACTTGTGTTAGTAGTGTTCTCTTGTTGTAGATTCTTATACAAAAAGATGACAACTTTGTTTCAATTTTGGTGGTGAATTCAATATATGATTGATTGATCCCTAACTTGAGGCTTCTAGTATGTATTCTAAGGTCTTTTTATCAACGGTGACATCCACTTCTCTTGCTTATCCGTCTTCTCTTTTTAGATTCGTCTCGGATATTAGATTTCTATTAGTAGATGTTCCGCTTCTAGACCGGTTGTTTCAATTTCGCATAATGTTGTAGAATGGGGACTTGGTTACTGGCTTAGGTTGTTGTATGTAGGGCTGACAATTTGTGACACGACACGATAGCACGACACGAACACGCACGAAAAAAACTGTGTTCGTGCTAGCATATGGCAGTACGATAACACGATAGCACGAACACGACTAAAACGATATAACTTCCGTGCCGTGTTCGTGTTTGAGTATCCTAACACGACACGCACGATAACACGATAAAGTTGTGCTAATAAGATTAAATTTTAAGTATTTTTTGAGCAAATCTTATCTATTACCTCCAATTAGTGGTTTATTATTTATTGTTTTTAAACTATATAATACTAACTTATGAATAGTGACATATTAATTCATGGTTTTTTAAATATGAAGTTAATTATTTTGATTTTGCTCAAAGATCTCGTATATATATATACAACCGAATATCCTTCACAACACGATAGCACGACACGAACGAAAATATCTGTGTCGTGTTCGTGTTTGTAAAATGTGGCACGATAAGCTTATCGTGCGTGTTCGTGTTCAGTAAGTTTAACACGACACGATTACTGATGCGCACAATAGCACGCACGATAGCACGAATTGCCACCCCTAGTTGTATGGTGTCTTTATTATATAAACTAGCTGTTTACTCAAAAAAAAAAAATTAAAAGAAAAATCAATTAAATTTTATAATTTTCAATTAAGAGTTAATACACCTCTAACTCTAATCCGTACAATACTCCGGCGTGCTTTTCCGCCGTATCATCTACAAAATACACATCCCTCATCTTCCTAAACGCCTGCCACGTCAGCAGACTATCGGAGCCGGCCTGGTGGCACTTCCCGACCGCCCTGTCCACCTCCAGCGCCTTGGCCACTCTATCCAGCCCACCAAACAAGCTCTTGCAAAACCGCATAATATGCTTCACGTCGTAAACCCGATCCCCAAACAGCACCTTAACAATCTCCAGAAACTCATCCATACTCTCCGGCAGCAACCTCTGCGTCAGCAACTTCACCATGTACCCGAAGTCATACGCGCAGTGGAACATCACCCAGCTGACCTCATCGTTGCAGACCAGCCCCGAAGACATCATCAGCTCCGCGAACCGAACCGACTCGATCCCTTCCTTGCGGTTCCTGTCGAAATCGATCCCCTGCCGCCGGAGCAGATCTATCGATTCCGGAGCGTGATGGTCGCGCGTGACGTCGAAATCGACGAAATTGAACTCCCAGATGAACTGCGTTCCAGTGCCGAAGTCCGGCAGGTTTCCGTCGGCGTCGGATAGCGTGATTCCGACCTGGATCAAGTTGAGCGCGTCGACGTTTGACTTCAGCATGCGGTAGTGGTCCGACGGCTGGCGCGGCCGCGCGGGGTCCGCCGGAGACCGGAAGATGACGCCGGGGAACTCCGTGTCCATGGACACGTAAGGGAAGAAATCGATTGCTTGGCTGATATTGTCGAACTCGGATTCGAGATTGTGCGACCATACTTCGCGGATCTCGATGGGCTTGGAAGTCGAATTCATTGTCTCAAGCAGTGATCGATCGAAGCAGAATTTCGAATTTGCTTCGAATCGAAATCAAAATCGAAATTTCGGTGCGATGAGGAGAGGAATTGGGGGTTACCGATTACGGCGGTGGTAAATTAGGGTTTGGATTTTATAATAAGGAGAGAAATATGGCGGTGGTGTGTGGTACGTGGATAGAGACGTGGGCCCAATCATTGGATTTGATAGACTTTTCAGTTGAGTTCGCGTCTTAATTCGACGCGCTGCGTTTCGTTTCGGAACCGTGGACCGACAGTAGACTAATTCTACGTTATTTATAAAAGGGTTAAATGGGTTTTTTATGTAATATATTTAGTTAATGTTGGTTTTTGGTGTTATATGTTTTATTTTGTAGGTTTTTTGTGTAATATGTTTGTATTTTGTAAACTTTTGTGCATCTGTTAGTCAATAGTTAAGTTTGACACTTAAATAGTTTTTTTTTCTAATTTAGTTCACAAATTTATATTCCTAAGTTTGAATTTTACAATGTAATATCTATTGTTTTTTCGGTCACCGCCCAAGTCCGTCGGCCAACACCCAAAGCCGGTGACCACCACCTAAGGTCAGCCACCACCAAATCGAAGCCGGTCAGCCTCAATCGGGCCTGCAACCACCCATTTGGACCAGCCACCACCAAATCGAAGCTGGTCAGCCTCAATCGGGCCTGCAACCACCCATTTGGGCCAGCCACCACCAAATCGAAGTCGGTCAGCCTCAATCGGGCCTACAACCACCCATTTGGACCAGCCACCACCAAATCGAAGCGGGTCAGCCTCAATCGGGCCTGCAACCACCCATTTGGGCCAGCCACCACCAAATCGAAGCGGGTCAGCCTCAATCGGGCCTGCAACCACCCATTTGGGCCAGCCACCACCAAATCGAAGCGGGTCAGCCTCAATCGGGCCTGCAACCACCCATTTGGGCCAGCCACCACCAAATCGAAGCGGGTCAGCCTCAATCGGGCTTGCAACCACCCATTTGGGCCAGCCACCACCAAATCGAAGCGGATCAGCCTCAATCGGGCTTGCAACCACCCATTTGGGCCAGCCACCACCAAATCGAAGCGGATCAGCCTCAATCGGGCCTGCAACCACCCATTTGGGCCAGCCACCACCAAATCGAAGCGGGTCAGCCTCAATCGGGCCTGCAACCACCCATTTGGGCCAGCCACCACCAAATCGAAGCGGGTCAGCCTCAATCGGGCTTGCAACCACCCATTTGGGCCAGCCACCACCAAATCGAAGCGGATCAGCCTCAATCGGGCTTGCAACCACCCATTTGGGCCAGCCACCACCAAATCGAAGCGGATCAGCCTTAATCAGGCCTGCAACCATCCATTTGGGCCAGCCACCACCATTTAGGGCCGGCCATCATCCATTACGAAGGAATCACTGTAATCGTAAGATGCAAGAGATTAAAAACCAAGTAATTAGAAGAAAAAAACAATACATAACATTAAATTAGAACAGGAAATATATAGATGGAAACAGATTAAAAGTTCAACCACGACTATTGTATTTTAAATTAACTAAAATATCATCTTTGACATGAACTTTTTGAGCGAATTTGAAGCCTAATCAACTGTTTGAAAATCAGAGAATATGCATAATAAACATAAAAAATAATTAATAAACTCATTCAATTTCATGTTGATTGAATAATTCGTGATCTTTTCCCAACTTTATCATAATAGACTACATTAAATTTAACCCGTCACAAACAAATAAAATAAAAAGAAAAACTCAAACATGTGTATGGAAATTCTACATTAACGCACTGCCAATCTGTATGAGTTCAAGTCTTTGCTAGACTTCCATATCTCCACCAGAAATGGATAAATTTAGAGTGAGAACAAAAAATACTATAGATAATAATAATAGATAAATTAACAATTTGTCACCAAAATCAAATAATTTCAGATCCTAAAACATTAAAGGGTTGTTCAAGTAGAACAAAATAAACTAAAACTATAAATTAAAAACTAAAAAAGAGTAAAAATTCACAAAAATTACAAAAAAGTTGATAAATTCTAAAAAAAAAATTGAAATAAATTTTAAATTGGTAATATTACTAAAAAAAAATCACGTTAGTAGCATGTGATCGTTGTCATTTGTTACATAATATTTAACTGTTGACTAAGGTGCATCTGACAACATTTCAAAACATAGTGGTGCATTTAACAACAAAAGAAAACAATATGACGTATCTAGCAACATGGTCAAAACATAAGGGTGCATTTGGGTAAGTCAATGAGTAAAATATCTCGTAAAGTACAGATATATATTATTCCAAATATGCATGATATTTATATTGATATACTAATTCAGTATCTAAATATCTCTAATCCCCCCCACTTGAATATTTTGCATGGTTTTTCATCCTAGTTTGTATTTATATAATATATAAATATATCCATTTGATTAGGTTATATATGGTGTGAAGCACTAGTTGATATATCCCTTGAGCCATTATTGATTATTATTTATTTATAAATGAAAATATTATAATCTAGTAGATGGATAGTGATTAATTAAAAGTTTATTTTTAAATTTTACATGGTTTGACTTTGAAATTCAAAAGATTCTAAATTTATTAAAGAGTCATATTGTGTTGACATGATGTCTGATCATTATATTAAATTGCTAGTAGAGTTACGTTAACCGACAATACATGCAATTATTGTTTGTTAAATCTGGTTGAAAAAAATCCAAGTTGTAAGTTAATTAATTCGAACAATATATAGCAGGAATAAATTAGGTCTATACTACAGTCTATTCTTTTTTCTTGTTAAAAAATTATAATCTCTTTTTTTTTTTTACCTCTCAACCAACTACACCCTTTCACAAAAAAATAAAAAACCAACACCCTCTAGAAAATTAAATACTATTATTAGGTATCCAAATTATGGCAATTATTAACCATTTATTATTTGGTTAGGAATAATACTGATGTACCAACCCTATAAGTCTTATCTAATAAATTTTCTGGTAGATGTCATTAATCTAGCAAACATTTACTCGTTTTGATTAATTAATTAATGAGCCATACATAAAAATTAAATAAATAATAAAATAATTAAAGTGGGATAAAGTTTCAAATCCGACATCTTTTTATATTATATTTATCTACAATATATAGTTATATACATCAATTATATATATTTATATATATAGTAGTAGAGACTAGTACGAAACATTTTGTTCATGACCAACATGTGACGCTGACAACGTGGACGGTTTTTACACCTTTCCGAATAAAAAAATATGTTATTTTCTTATGATATCATTTTTTATATTTATTTGGCCATATAAAAGAATGAGTTAATATTGGTGACCCTAGGAATATTATATTTTATTATGTCAATTGCTCCTTAGATATGCATGAAAAGCACAAATGTTTATAATTAAATTACTGTTATTTTTATTATATTCATTTATATTTTAAAACTTAAATTATCTATCCATTTTTCGTCAAAATGGAAACGGTTAAATATTTAAAAAAAAATATATACTAAAAACACACTTATTTAAATTTTAAAATACATAAGTACATGCCCATATTTTACTAACAAATAGAGAGTAGTTCTCTCTATGACTAGTTGAAATTACTAAATATCATCCTAATATAATTTTTTCATAATAAATTCATAACTTTTCTATTTTATGTAATTTAATCTCTCTAATATATTCCTAATTTTTTATTTTTGGTAATTTAGTCATTCAAGTTTTCAAAATCCTTTCCTCCATAGACCTAGCCATAGTCGACCCCCTAATTTTTTTTTTTTTTTTTTTTACATTGAATGTTGGTATCCAATTCAATTATTACCCCTGAATACGAATTAAGAATCCGTCGACGATCGAAAAAAAAAAAGAAAGAAAAATATAATATAGTAGTAATTAAATTACAAAAATGACTCTTTAGATTAAAAATATAAAAATTACATGCATGGCCATGCAAATAGCAATAACAACAGCTCGTTCGCTCCTCCGGTGACCGGCAATTACACGTGTTAACGGCCCTTTTTGGCGGCGCTAGGGCTGAGGACGTCGCCACTGACGAAGTCGAGCAAAATGGCGCTCTTGCACTGAGGGCACCTCGGGTCGGCCTCGGGTAGCATAACGAACATTAAGCACCTCGGGCACCCGACCAACACCATATTCGAACCCGACCCGGACGTTTCCCCGCCAGCCGGGTCGGTCGATGCACACGAGCTTCCTCGAGACGAGTTCGGTGAATGGTTGGACTCCACATCTTGGCTGCTGCTCCTTGTTGGTGAAAGATTTAGCTTTAGCTCTAGTTTGGGACCTTTGCCTCTTCTTTTACTCATGATGCTCTCTTATTTTTCTTCTCTTCAACCTATTTTTCCCATAAATTACATGAAGTGATCAAAATCATAACAATGGAAAACCTAGTAATATTCTATGAGAATATAGATAAATTTTGTTTTGAATTAGGGGTAAATAATTAAAGTAAAAAAAAAAAATTCAGGTGGGGAATGTAATTTTTCAACATATTTGCCCAAAAAATCACATAAACAACATGAATATATAGATCAAATTCATAAAAAATGGGAAAAAAAAACTTTTCCAATATTATTATGAGAATATAATCAGGACGAAGCCATCAATTTATTCAGGATCTTTCTACAATGCTCTTGGAGCACCATGCTTTTGCCACTAATTTTTTTATTTTTCTATTGCCCTAAAGGTGAACCTCATAGGAAAATTGATATTATTAATAGTATGATACACATCTTAGGTATAGTTTAAAAAATTCATATTTTTTCATACTTTTAAAGTTTTACTTATGTTACAATTAAGTCCACCATAATATTAAAAAAACCAAAAGCATGGTGCTCCCAAAGCATGGTAGAAAAATCCATTTATTCATTGGGAAATAATTAAATTAGGGGAAAATAATTAATATAAAAAAAATCCAAGGGGAAAATGTTAGTTTTCAACCTATTTGCCCAAAAATCACATAATCAACATGAAGATATGATGATGAAGCCAGGAATTTTGTTCAGAGACAAAAATTGAATTAGAAGAAATATTTAAAGTAAAAAAAATTCAAGGGTAAATGTAAGTCAAACTATTGGTCCAAAAATAACATAAATAACATGAAGATATCAAAGTCATAAAATATCGAAAACCCTAGCAATATTTTATGAAAATATAGCTATGGACGTGTAAGAATTTAACTATAGGGAAACAACTAAAGTTTTTAATTAGGGAACAAATATAAGATTTTAAAGTGTCAAATCGATTAAAAAAATGAAAATTTATAATCAACAGATCGATAGACAATACAATGCATGTTCTTATAATATACGTTTACGTACCTTTGCTGCAGAGAGTTGATGAATTCTAGTTAGTAACTTGAAGAAGAGGACATGTATATATATATATGTATATATATATATATAAAGTTTGCGATGTAAATCATTCATTGCCCCATTATTATGGGTAGGAAGGAGGGTATGGCGTATGGGTAACCTTTAAGACCAAGAGCCGCAATATCTTAACTCTCTTCTTGTTCGGGTTTCGGATTTATTTCAATTTAATTTATAATTAAGTTATTAATTAGTTCATTATCTTTTAATGTGTTAATTTATATTTAAAAATTTAAATTTCATTTATTAATTATAAAATAATGTAAATTTTCATTTTTTTTAAATAAAAGTTCGCACGCTATGACAAAAAATGCGGGTGAATTAATGAGTAAATATATAATGTAACATAAATATCATATAAAATCCGTATTACACATTCATTCATGGTGTTATAGGGGTGAAACCGGACCGGTCGGGCCGGTTTTTGCTTGGTTCGGTCGGTTACTCATATTTTCGGTCCGGTTTTTTTCCTTTAAAAAATCCGACCAAAAAACCGTTTGAGGAAAAATAAACCGTCCATTGGTAGTGCGATTTTTTCGGTTCGGTTTTCGGTTTAAACCGAAAATCCAAAATTAACAATCACCGTTTAAAATTCTCATTATTTTCATGGAATTTATCGAACCGAAATGAAAAATAGCGTCAATTAATATAATTAAATAAATTATAAAACAAAATTAGAAAAAATAATCTTCATAAGTGACTATTGTATAATTTTTGTTAACCTAATTAGTTAATTATACTGATTAATATCAAGTAATATAGTATATATTTTACATATTTAGTTAGCATAACGGTCGGTTCGGTCCCCACGGTCCTCAAAGCTCAAAATCCGAACCGAAAACCGAACTAGAGTAAAAAAATCCGACCAAAAACCAACCGTATATTTCGGATTCGGTTTTTTCGGTCCGGACCGGTTCGATTTTCACCGTTTTTTCGGACCAAACGGTGTATTAAGCTAGCTGCCATAAAATGTAATAATACATTAGGAAAAGAATTGGGTGGGGTGGTAGGGATCTTAATGAAATAATTGTTGGGATTATTAATGTCTGAAATTATTTTTGTGGGACTGACTCATGTTTGCTGGTAAGGGTGAAACGTTGTCAAATTTAATGCCCATTTATTATTACAAACCCTACCCCTCTGCCTAGCTAGCAAGAAACCTAGGATTTGTTTTTATTTATTTTCTTCGCAGGAATGAAGTCAGAAAATTTCTCTGTTTATGGGGCAAAAATTAAGTTATGTGTAAATTAATATTAAATAAAAAATAAAAATTCTGGAGGTAAATGTGAGAATTTAAATGGTCAAATTGACAATAGTTACTAATTTTTGAGTAAAAATTGTACACACAAAATGTTGACAAAGCAAATACGCCGTTTTATTGTAGCTATGACGTCCTTGGTCTTAAGGGCACCCATCAGAAGGGTAGCACTTGTAGTTGTAATAGTGGGTTCCACCATTTGTTGAGAGCACATGGGTGGACAGAAAACCGAACGAGAATGAATCCACTAAATGTTTGAATACTTGAAAGACCGTAGTTATCTTAGTTGAGTTGTTTCCATTATTTTTTTTTTCCAGGTGTTTTTTTGTGTGTATTTTCCGTGAAATAAAATAACTTATGTTGTGTTTTATGGTTTTTCATAAATAATTGAGTTTTAATTATAAGTCACTTAATTCATAATAGACATAATTTAATTGGATAGAAAATTTTGATATCCAAATATGAGTATTAACACCATAGTAAATTTGAATTTTCCATAATAGAAGGCCTAATCGATGTCTATACTAGGGATGGGCATTGGACCGGTCCGGCCTGGACCGGTTCTGGACCGGACCGAATTAGATGTTGACCAAGAGTTGACCAACAAAATCTGGACCGTTTCTGGACCGGTTCTGGACTGTTTTATAAAAAGCAGACAAGTCCGGTCCAGAACCGGTTTGGAACCGGTCCGACCCGTTTTTATTTATAGATTTACACTAAAAATTAAAACAAAAAACAAAAAACCAGTCCAAAACCAGTCCGGGTAAAAAAAAAAACCGGTCCAAACCAGTTCGGTCCAGTTTAAAACCGGTTTCATCAGAAGTATACAAACTGTTCTTGGCTCGGTTTCCACTTGCAAAACCTGGTCTGTTTGGAACCGGTCCAGTCTGGAACGGTTCCAAACGGTCCGGTCCAGTCTGAAACGGTTCCAAACGGTCCGGTCCGGTCCAGTTCCGGACCAGTCCGGCCGGACCGGTTTTTTTGCCCATCCTAGTCTATACAGGTCCGGGTTTCTACCGAGATTAATTCACCACCCTTAATTAAGCGAGCTGATTTGGATGAATGTCCAAATCATAATTAAACTCCTAGTTGACTCTCGATTTAAGGAGAAATTATTGTATGAAACTGATGGTGCTAATGTGTTATCCCTTCAGTCAAATTAACAGATGATAAGTGACAGTAATTAACTAACACATATACAAATATCACATGTTAATTGACTGAATGGGTTATACATCAACGTTACGTGTTACCTCAAATTAAACCCTAGCGGCACCCAGTAGCTAGCTTAGCTAGGCTGGTCATTCAAGATTCACCGCCTACCAATAATAATAAGTCTATTGAAATTGTTGATGTTTCTCTGCAACTACACACCTGCAAGAAGCCGTTACAACAGTGCAGAAAAAATCCATTATGTCCATTCAAATCCCATCGCACAACACAATTTATTACTTTTTCTTTTTTATTACTAGTGCAGATATTAAAAAAAAATAAATAAATAAATAATAGTGTCCCACTTATAAGTTCGAGTTTATGAAACATTTAGTTAATGCGCACTATATTTAAGGATGGGCGCATATTGATTTTTTGAATGATAAAAACTGTTTAGAAATTCTTAATTTTTATCATCTCTGGTTCGGGCGGGCTCGGTTTCTAAATCAATTAACACGTATATGAAAATGCATATTATAAATATATATATATCCCAATAAATATGATTTTTTTCGGGTTTTAAATCAACTAACCAGACAATGTTCACCGCATTAAAAAAATACACATGAAATTATTTATATTATAATTTTACATTGATTATATACTAAAATTTATGGTACAATATGTTCACATCATTGACTATATTATTTGTCTCAATGTTAATTTTTTATGGATTATTATTTATTGTAAGCGGACAGAGTCGGTTTTTTAGGGTTTCCCAAAACGAGAGATCGGATTTTAACTCTAGGCGGTTTTTTCAAGTTTCGGGTTCTCGATTTTTTATGCCCGCTTATCCGCATCGGCCTTTATAATATGAGGGTTTTCAACATTCATTTTCTTTAAAATAGTGTCACCAAAACAATTAGAACGAGTTTGAATAATATATACTTCAACACTCATGCGGGATTGTTTAGAATTTGATAATACAACTCGTTTTATTAGTTGGTCCAACCAACGTAGATTGATAATTTAAGTGTATATATAATTTTATTTTATTTTCGTGCTATTTAATATATCTTCTTTTATAATTATGCAATAGTGCTTCAAACTTGAAACATTAAGTCCTTACTGACTTGTTACTTTAAAATGATAAGAAAATTAGTTTATTTTAAACTATAGAGTTTTTTTTTTTTTTTTTCCAAAAAAACTATAGAGTATGGATGATGCATATTTATAATTAAGCATAATAAGAGGAATCAATAATTCACCGAACAACTTGTTTAATAGCCACAAAGAAGAGGAGTGAATGTTCATAATTACTATCTCATAAATTCCATTTTTTATACCATCTTTTGAAGTCGCGCTGCTTTAAATTTCATCTATTAAATTAATAGCTATTAATTGTAGACTTTATTTCTAGTATGACAGTAGTTTTTCTTTAATAATAAACTAAATACTATTATTGATAAGATTTAAGTTATATTTGAGTTTTTTTTTTAATATTATTTGGCGATATTATATATATTATTATTTGAGTTTTTTAAATTATTATTACAAATTGTACATATCTGCGGGTAGCATCATTTTCTGTTTTATTTTTAGCATCAGTAAAAAAAAATTACCATAATTTTGCTGTGAATATGCGCGAAGGAAAGAACATCAGACCATGTTAAAGCAATTATGAGTTATGACACGTGAAGATACCGCATCCACACGTGCGCTCTCGATCGCCATTAAGGAAATATAATTTTTTTTTTGGCCATTATTCCTCCATTTTACGTTTTAGGGTTTGTTTATTCCTTGTCCTAAAATCCACGGAAAAAAAAAAACATTTGAATGACAAAATTTTAAGTACGTTTGAATGAACTTAAGGTGTGAGAGATTACAAATAATACGAAATAAATATTATAATGTTAGATTATAATATTTTACTGTGTTATGATATACAGTGTAAAGTATATTACAGTGTTTTGTAATGAAACTATATATATATATATATATATATATATATATATATATAAATATATATGAGAGTATACTAATTGATAAGATTTAAACATAAATTTGTTTTGAGAACAACTAATTTATTTCTAAACTTTATATTTTGTGTTTAATGTGAATGGACTATATTAAAACCCAAATATTATAACTTAATTCGAATTGCTATTAAAATATTTTGCATAGTTTTATAAGTTAATTTTCAGTAAAAAAAATGCCACGTTAAAAATTTATTTATTTCGTACGAACATCGTGAGCGTTATTATTATTTATTATAGAAAGAAATCATAAAGTAGATAAAAATAATAATAACATTAATGGAATAAGAATTAGATGAAGTATTTTACCTATTTAATAAATAATAAAAATGATAAACAATTTGTAATTTTAGATGTAATATCACATCAGATCCCCCTTTTAATGTAATTTATGATCACATTACAACGGATGAAATTTGGTCGTAATCTCAAATTATAATGAAAGTTCGCATTGTTGGAAATACTTAGGGTAAATATGCAAATTTACAAAGTCCGAGGACCAAAATGAAATATTCTAAATTCAATGACTAAAATGCGATTAGTCAAATTTCAGTTACTTACAAGTAATTATTACAATTATCATGCAAGAAATATGCTAATCCGAAATTATACGTAAAATCGACACAAAAACGAATACATATTTTTTATACTGGGGCCCGTGCGAATCACGGTCTCCTTAAGGCAATTTCGCCCCACCTCACACTCAGATTATGCAAAGAGGTTTAAACCTGGGGCGATCACCTCCCAGGATTCAACAGTGTCATCGAATCGTGTTGTGCACGCAACACACTCGACCAAACCGAACTCAATACCTGAAACCAAACAAAGGACAGGAAAGCTGACGACAACGGCTAGAGATAAAAAATTAACTAGATATGTCGAACGCGACACAAGTCGAAATCAACCTAGGAAGAACCCTGCAATTCGTCAACACGAAGAACAGAAAATAAAAAAGTATAAATTGGAACCCAAAATTATGGGTTCCGAAAAATTGAATACTCAACCTCAAATTATCACGGCTATAATAATTTTTATAATTTTACCTTTGAATCCACAAGTTGATATTCTTGAATTCGGCAAAAAAAAAAAAAAAAAAGATACTCTTGAATTCCCAACTAATAAATTAATGATATTCATTCCAAGTTGTTTATTATGTCCCAACATTTAATTCGTGGCAGCTGCCTATACATCCATCAATGTTAACGTCATCGGATTTATTTCACAACAAAGACCGGTTAAAATAAATATATGCAGATAAATCTAACGTATTATTACAAGACGTGCACTTAAAAGCCTTAAAAGTAAAACATAAATTATTTTCATTGAACAGCCTCTAAACAGTTGGTGGATAAGAGCATCCACAATGAAAAAGAAAAAAAAAAAAAAAAGTTTAATAGGTGTTTTGGTCCATGATATTTGACGACTTTTGAGTTTTGATCAATGGTGTTTATTTTTGCCTAGTTTTGGTCTCATATGTTTGCATATTTTTTCTAGTTTTAGTCTTTCCGTTAATATTTTCCGTTAAGTGACATGTGTAAGTCACGTGATCCACCCTAAACTTTTGATTTTATTCAATTTAGTCCCTCTAATACTTTCCTACATTTTTTTTTGTTCAATTTAGTCCTAAAGTCTCAAAATTGAATTCTCCAATTTGGGTCAATTTTGAGACTTTAGGACTAAATTGAACAAAAAAAAGAGTTAGAAAAGTATTAGAGGGACTAAATTGAACAAAATCAAAAGTTTAGGGTGGATCACGTGACTTACACATGTCACTTAACGGAAAATATTAACGGAATGCAACGGAAAGACCAAAACTAGAAAAAATATGCAAACATGTGAGACCAAAACTATGAAAAAATAAACATCATAGACTAAAACTCAAAAGTGGTCAAACATCATAGACCAAAACACTCTTTTGCATTGGACATGGACAAGATTTCTTGTCTAATCTATCCAATGAAGGATTCACTCTTTTACATCCCATCATTAATATAGTGATATGGTATAAAATAAAAAATAGTTTATTTTATTAACATTAAAAGAACATGTAGGGCTAACTGTAGACACCATAAAGTAGTGATAGACAACTTCAAGACACTATTTTTTTTAATAATATATTGCTTATATGGCGCTGATATGACATTAAGAGTATCCACAATGCAACCACTTTTTGAAGGACAACTCCTCCATGTGGCAAGTTTTATTTTCTTGTCCAACCCCTCCAAGTAAGGATCCACTCTCTCACATCCCACATTTACTTTATTGTTACTTTTTCATTTTTTAATGTTGTCTCTCTTACTTTTTCATTAATAGATGAAGTTGAATAATGTAGACACTTATATTTTTGATGTCATGTTGATTAGTTGGCGCTAATGTGGCAAAAAGTGGGATATGAGATGGGGCTATGCATTGTGAATGCTCTAAGTGGAATACGAGTTAGAGCTGTGCATTATAGATGCTCTAAATAATAAGTAAATTGCTATATAAATTTACAATTTTCGAGCAAACTACCCCACATTGTACGTACGTATGCTTTGTTTATTTATTATACATGCATTATCTAAAGAATTAGTATCATAATTATAGTTGATTAAATTAAATAACGACACGTAACGAAACATGCAATTATGAGGCTTAACTTAGCGTTCTATTAAAAGTATTTTATTATAATCATTTTAATTTATTGTCGAATCATCAATTTATTTTGTTAAATTTAATGGAAAATATAAAATATAGTCATTTAAACCTTTAATAATAAATAGTCCAGATAACTTTTTTTTTTTCCAGTCTGAGAATCTTATTCGAGATAAACAAGGATTACATAATCCATCATTCTGAAGTAAAATATTAAAAGATGACATGGATTGAAAAGCTAAAAAACCTAAACAAGACATCACAACATTAAAAATCATAACTTTAAAGTTTAAACAACATGATATCACGACATTAAAAGAATACGCCACACTTCTATATAAAAGCACATACCGAAAGTTTAGTTTATTTAGTTATCTACAACAGTTATAACATAACACAACACGATAGTACACAATAGAAATTGATTAAAACCTAACTAGTCTTTACTTTACGTACAAATTGTACAAACTAGGTTATAATCGCGATCACGTTGACCTCGGCCCGAACCCTCCTAGCAGGAACACCGCTACACCAACCAGCGCGATAACCGCGATAATCGCAAACACCTTCCGCTTGACCGTCTTCCCTGCAAAGCTCGTAGTCAACAGACACGTTGGGACCCACCAGCTCGGTGGTTTCCGGTTCTTGTCCTTGTCAGCATTGTAGTCGTTGTTATCGGCATTCCTGAGCGCCTCATCTTTGAACACGACCCTTTGGGATGTTGTGCATGGGGCCGGGGTTGGCGGGGATAGATCTGCCTCACCGTGCACCCAACTCTGCTCCATCTTCAGAACATTGGGTGTTGCTGACGTGGACGATTCGTCGAGCTTGACGATCTCGTCTTTTAGGATATCCGCGTAGAAATCGTCTTCTCCTTCGGCGTAATCTTCATCGGAATCCTGAAACGTATCGAAGAACGTGATTTATATATGCCGAAAAAAGTAAAAATTCGACCGAAGAAAGTGAAAATTCGATATGACTCTGATACTATGATGAACTTTAGAAAATAGAAAATATGTTTTTGATTGGTTAGCTGTACTATTTTTATTAATAAGGTGAACTTATATCGTAGCATACCATACTCGTAAGCTACTCGAGATCGGCTCGGTCGATATTTAAATTCGACTTGCCAAAATTTCGAGTCGAGTCGAGCTTTTTCTGATACCGAATCGAGTTCGAGATCACTGATACTCAACTCTAGAGTCTCGCGAGCCCATTCGAGCTTTTTTTATTTGCTTACTCGAGTTGAGTTCGAGTTTTTTTTTTCGAGCTTTACATGATATATATATATATATATATATATATATATATATATATATATATATATATATATATATATATATATTCAGTTCAAGTCGAGTTTGAACTCGGGTCAAAAGCCTAATCGAATCGATTTCGAGCTCGAACTAATGTGCACCATTTATGATTTAAAATTGATAAAAAAAATAAATAAATTAATGAGTCGAGTCGAGTTGAACCGAGCTCGAACTCATCGAGCATGACACTAAGTCGAGCTCAAGCTTGAAAATTGTAGGCACAATCGAGTTCGATTACACCCCCACTATCAACGTGATGAAGAATACCTTATTATGGCGGGAAGAAGATTCCGCATTTGCCACCCCGTTCGCCGCCTTTTGGTTCGACTCCGAAGCAGAGTCAAGTTGCTCGACGGAATGCGAATCGTAACTGCTAGAAGCCTTTCTGGCCATCGATTCTCCTCCCTTCTCCCGTGCTGAGAATCTCATACCGTCGCCTCCAACGCCAGACACTGCATGGTTAGAATTCTCCATAGCCTGCCTTAGACTAACCGAACCATACCGATTCGAGCCGCCGTTTAGTCGAAACTCCGTGTTCCTCCTCAGGCGGCATATTACCGGCGCGTCCTGAATAGACAGAGTTGCATCAAATTATACGTACATTGTCAAAATGGGTGATAAAAATCAAATTGGTCATATAATTCTATCATGAGATCAAGTTTACTTAAACTTTATCAGGAGAGAGAATGAATAAGATTTCAGGAGATACAGAAATTAGAAAATGTTGGATTAAAAGCTCTTTTGGTGTCTTATTTTTTTTATTTATTATCAAAATTGGATTTTGGTGTTATGGTTTTTTTTAGACTTTTGGCACCATAGTTTGCATTTTGTACCCTTACTTTTGGTGTATCCGTTAGTGAACTGTCAAACTTGATTATTAAGTGCCTGTGTACAAGTCACACGACTTCCCATAAGTCACATTTTTTTGTCAATTTAGTCCCCCAATTTATATCCTAACTTTTGATTTTTACAATTTAGTCCATAAACAAACCCAACCGCACCCTAACCCCGAAATTGACCCAGCTACGGTCCGACATAGCTGGGTCAATTTTGAGTTATGACGCGGTTGAATTTGCTTATGGACAAAATTACAAAAATTAAAAGTTATTAATATAAATTGAGTGACTAAATTGAACAAAAATGACTAAAATTGACCCAACTAAGCACAAAAAATCAATTTTAATCAAATATACGACACTAAAAATCCATTAACTAAATATTTTTTTCAACACATATCAGAATGAGGACTAATTTAACGGCTGAAAAATAAAATTTAAATAAAATCGACTACAATATTACCTGAGATCTTCCATCAATGCAGTATTCATGCATAATCCATTCGGTTCGTTCGCCTTTCGGCGCTCGGCCGACGTGGAATACGAGGGTCCTCTTCGTGCCGATCACCAAAGAACCACTCTTGACGTTGCGTTCTTTTCCGGTAGCTTTCCAGTACCCAAGCTCAGTAGCTCTTCTACTCTGAGACCCGTTTGGGTACTTCCTTCCCCGAGCCGAGAAGAAGAACCATTCGTTCTCCGATGGAATTATAGATTTATCTAAGTCATTGATTGATTAACTAATTAAATAGATAATAATTACATTTTTAGAATAAAAAATACACATTACAAAAGTTAATTAAGGTGCAATTAACCTATCGTCGCATCCGTGGCGTATGTATTTACATAACTTATATTTACCCATGTTAGAGTATTTCATATGGGTTTTTCTACGATACTTGTGAAGCGTTATGCTTTTGTTTTTTTTTATTTTTTTACTACTAGCTAGGTGAATTTAATTGTATAATACGCTGAATATGAAAATGTACGAATTTTTTTAACTTATTCCTATGTTTGTATCATATTATTAATGTATCAATTTCCTATGGGATTTATCTTTAAAGCAATAAAAAAAAATATTTCACAAACATGGTGCTTGTGGAGTATACTAGAAGACCTATATCACCGGAGGTAGGGCTGGCAATTTGTGACACGATACGATAGCACGACACGAACGCGCACGGAAAAAACCGTGTTCGTGCTAGCATATAGTAGAACGATAACACGATAGCACGAATACGATTAACACGATATAACTTTCGTGTCATGTTCGTGTTTGAGTATCATAACACGACACGCACGATAGCACGATAAAGTTGTGCTACTAAGACTAATTCTTAAGTATTTTTTAAACAAATCTTATTTATTACCTTTAAAAACTTCAGTTAGTGATTTAATTTTTAGTGTTTTGTACTCTATATTATTAACTTATGAATATTGACATACTAATCATAGTTTTTTTTTTTTATATATATAAAGTTTATTATTTTGTTTTTTGGCTTAAAGATCTCGTTTCGGGATGTACAACTATATATCCTTACACAACACGATAGCACGACACGAACATGCACGGAATTATCCGTGCCGTGTTCGTGTTTGTAAAACGTGGCACGATAAGCTTACCGTGCGTGTTCGTGTTCAGTAAGTTTAGCACGACACGATTATTGACACGCATGATAGCACGCACGATAGCACGAATTGCCACCCCTAACCGGAGGGACGAAAGAAACTATGTACAAACGAGTCAATTGTTCTCCCTCCGTTTTTTGTGATGTGTAAATTTAATTTTTAAAAAAATATAATTTTTTTTTTCAATTTGACACTTTAAAATTTTCATTTGCCCACTCATTCTTTTACATTGATGGCTATTTTCCCCTAATTCAATTACTATATCCATAAACAAAATTTATTGACTTCTATATCTAATAATGAATCAACTCTAATATATATATGGCCAATAAACATATCCAATTAGCTCAAAATTGGTGCACAAATAATTAAACATATATAAACATGTTTATCCTATATATTTAATTAGTATTTATTTATAACCCTAACAATTTTACTAATGGTGTTTATTTATTCCATTTATAAAAATTTAAGATTTGAATTTTGATGATTATTTATATATAATAAATGATGGTGTCTGCAAACCTGGCAAATCCCAAGGTTCGTGTCTGCAAATCTCAAGCTCAGGAATAACTTCCACGCTCTTCTCAAATCCGTCCATCTTATTCCTAAGGTAGTACGATATCAGTTCCTCGTCCGTCGGCGAAAACTTAAACCCTGGAAAAATCGACGGCGTCGCTATCGATATTTGAATCTCCCGCGACGGCGCCGGCGCCGGCGATGTACCGTCCATCTCCACCTTCTGGATAGACACAGAGGATAGGATTTTTATGCCCTAGGTTTGTTCGAAGCTTTTGCTTGTTGATAAAGAAGAAGAAAGATTCAGAGGGAAAGGAATTATTTAAGGTGGTGGTGGTCGGAAACTTGAGGTTATGGTTTTGACATCTCTTTCTCTCTCTAGAACTATCTTTTCTCGGTCTGTGTTTTTCTCGTCAACTGTCTGTGTTTTGGTTTTGCAGAGTGTGTGTGTATGCTTTGCTTGCTGGTCGGTTTGGTTGATGGCGGAGGAGAGAGATTACTTTGCGGCGTGAGTGGCACGTGTGGGGACAGACCGTTGATATGCTGACTCGACACGTGGATTCCCGCGAAAAAGGGAAAACGAAGTTAGGGGCGAAACTTGGTCCTCAATTTCTATTTTAGGACATTTGGGTCCTCAAATTCTTAGGCCAGAGAAAGTTGGGAGTTTGGGCAATAAGAGACACGTCCGGACCTTTCTACAATGCTCTTGGAGCACCATGCTTTTGACACTAATTTTTTATTTTTCTATTGCCCTAAAGGTGAACCCCATAGGGAAATTGATATTATTAATAGTATGATACACATCTTAAGTGTAGTTAAAAAAAATCATACTTTTTCATACTTTTAAAGTTTAAGTTTTGTTACAATTAAGTCCACCATATTATTAAAAAAACCAAAAGCGTGGTGCTCCCAAAGCATAGTAGAAAAATCCCCGACTATGTTTCATAAGTACAATGCTTGTGACACTTTTTTTTTATTTTTTTTATTGCCTAAATGTAAATTTTAGAAGAAAATTAATATTATTAATGTTATGATACAAATACAAAATATTGTTAAAAGATTCATAATTTTAAAGGTTTTTAAAGTTTTGTAAATATTACAATTAAGTCCACTTTCTATGAAAATTACTGTGAAATTTCCATAGAAAGTGGAATGGGTCCACAACAAGCATCAATTTATTTGTTCTTTTACTTCCTCTTTCTTACTTTCTATTGAAATTTCACGAGAAATTTCACATTTTAAAGATTTACTCAAAATGTTATCTAGAATATATTTTCATTATCTAATTGGTACTAAGTTTGATATAAAAAAAACTTAGATATAGTAACTTTTATTTACTTATTATTATTATTATTATTATTATTATTATCACCAATAAAAATTATTAACCCCAAAAGAAATTAGCTACAACACCAGCGAGCTTATCAGAGACTGCGGCACACCTTATCAATTACTCAGAGTCACGCATATCGCAGGAGATTTCGTTTCATCTTCACTCCACAGAGAGAGAAAGACACAGAGGCAGCGGAGAGGAGCTCGAAAGTCGCCAATGGAGGCCCTGTCGGGGCTCAGATGCTTCACCACCGCCTCGAATTTCCCCTTTCGGAGAAGCATTCCGGTTCCCCGCCACCAGAGAGTGCTTTTTTTGATAGCTCAATCCGTCTCTTCCCAGAAAACAAGCTTCAACCCTGGTTGGTAGAATGTCTAAATGCGTGGTCATGATGAATTCACTAACTGCGCTGGACTTAGATTTCGTTATCATTGTTGGTTATACTAATTTCTGCTTCAGTTTGGTGAATTTGCTGTGCTAAGCTGAATATGATTGAATTTTGAGTGTTCGCTCAATTCTCAGTATCCGCAATGTGATTGGAAGGTTTGGGCCTGTGGCTCTATGTAGAACTGTATGTAGTCAACCTGATGAATTCAGTGTTCAATTGAATGTTAGCAAAGTGACAAAATATGTTCAAATTGAGGATACTATACTCTTTTGCCAGTTTGATAATTGGAGAGGCTTCAGTTGCCTTTCGATGTAAAATTCTTCGAGTTTTGAACTGCTCTTGTTAATTTTGAGGTGGATTAGGCTCTCTTTGTAAGGTGGTATTGCCTTTCGATGTAAAAGTCTTCGAGTTTGAAACTGCTCTTGTTAATTTGAGGTGGATTTAGGCTCTCTTTGTAAGGTAGTTCCCTTTCGATGTAAAATTCATCGAGTTTTGAACTGCCCTTGTTAGTTTTGAGGTGGATTAGGCCCTCTTTGTAAGGTGGTATTGTTTTCGATGTAATATTCATCGAGTTTTGAACTGCTCTTGTTAGTTTTGAGGTGGATTAGGCCCTCTTTGTAAGGTGGTATGTCTTTGAAATTTGAATAGTCTGTTGATGTAGTATTGGATGATGTATTATCTCAAATTTGCATTTGATAGCACTAAACCAAGGCATTCTAAACAACACGAGTCTTAATCGAGCATTGCACATAATGTTTGCAAATCGAAACCAAAATATGGTGTCTATTTTAGCTCATCTGCAGTGATTGGATCTTAGACTAGTTCCTGCAAGAATTACTGTACGAGGAATTAATGTTATCTTTCTTTGTTACAGTGAGTGAACTCATTGAAGAGGAAGTCCTCAAGACATTCTTGAAGGAGAGAAGAATGAGCGGTGATATTATATCGAAAGCTTCTGATATTATTTGGCAGAGGGATTCGCTGAAACTGATTGGTGATGACGACGACGATAATGCTGGTGAAGTCCCTGTGGATCCTCAACAACAAAATCAGGTAAAGTCACTAGTTTAACTTAGCGTATGAAATGTGAATTATTCATATTTTTTCCTAATTATCATTCCTTATACTATGATTTGTAGGTCATACAATATGATGATTATGATGATGGAGAAGGGTTTCTCAAATTGTCACAAACCCTTGATTGGGTAACAGGCGAAGACTCTGCACCCGTAAATAAGAAAGATAGAGATAAGGTGTGTGCGTTTTTTTTTCTTTCTTTCTTTCTTTTCCACTGATGGTTCTCAAGTCCAATAGTAAAGCACTTAATCTTCACCCAACTTTCCACATCTTACATTTGCCTAAAATACAAATTCTGTTTTACCTGAGCTAATCCAAATAAAATCCTTACTTAGTTTCAAACATTTGACTACTCAACATGTTGTGTTTCAGGCACTGCAGGATGATCGGGAAAAGAGGAAGAAGCTAAATTTTCTACAATACGAAGCTGTATAAAACTTGTCTTCAACTTTTCATTGAATTCTGACATTGTCTTATCAGAAAAATTACTATCCTATCACATGCAGCTGAAGAGAGAATTATTGATGTTATCAGTTGGGATCGGAATAGCATGCTCGGGTTATTGTTTAGTAGTGTTCTCCATGCAGGTATCCTAACCCCTATCCTTTAAGATCATCCTATTCTGGTTCTAATTCCCTATAAAGACAAATTCTTTTAAAAGAAAATTTTGCTTAAATCTATAGATTTTACATACTTCAAGCTGTTCACTTGTTGGCTTCGTGATGCTTCTCTTTGAACAGGCTGCTGTCAGTTATGCTGTAGGAGTCCTTTGCAGGTATGTTTTTCGATAATCCCATATTTTATCGCACTTTGTTATTCATTGCTGCATTTGGGATATTAATATGATATGACATGAAGCATATGAACAGAGACAAACACGAACTGGGCATGACACAACATAAAAGTCTGTTTATATGGGATATGTTTGTTTCAACACTCTATACATTAAATATGAATTTAGCCTGATATCACCATGGCATGCACACAATTTACGCCAAGCCTCCTGGAAAAAGTCGATTTTCCCTCCCATTTGTAAGTTGCGATATGTTATCCAATATCCGGGGTTGCTCTAATCGATATCTTTTTCAGCACAGTTGCTTGTACCTTCAGCTATTGTGCAAATATGCAGACAATCTATCTAGAGACATGATTCCTCAGATTTTCAAGCAAAGGAAGATTAAAAAGTAAGACACTTTTTTAAAAACGGTCTTGATCTGTTCGTATCGGTCCTTTTTTTCAATAACGCAACTCCATTTTTTGTTCGTATTGATCCCCGATGCTGCAGAATTGGAATAAGAAGCGAAGATCTGAGTGATTCTTTCGAGAAAACAATCAAGGGCAGTGGAATGGCTCTTTCTTCCCCGAGGCTTGTGATTCCAGCTGCATTATACGGGTTGTGGGCTTTATCACACGAGTATATAAGCCCCGAGTTGTTCGACTTTCAGGTATGAACGGCGATTGAAGGAAGAATTGTTGATGTGAAATCAATTGCCATGTCTAACCTTGGTTATTGTACAGATTGTGCCTGCTATGTTCGGTTTGTTTGTGTACAAAGCTGCTGCACTTGTTCAAGTTTACCGGGACAATGAGGATCTGCAGCTTATCTTTCCAGAAAATGAGTTTTACTGATGATTGATGCTGATGCATTATATGTTGCAGCTCAGCATATGTTTTTTATGTATTATATATATAATATAATGTTTTGAGATATATTCTATGATTAATAAATAAAAAAATAATATCTTTTTGGAGTACTTTTAATTTATGGATGGGTGTTTTATGTTAGAATAATTTTTAAAAACTTTTTGATATTATGTGGTATTATATAAACACTTCATATTAGAAAGAAAAAGGTGTACTCTTTGTAGAAGTTTTTTTTTGGGGCTAATAATCAAATTGTTACATGAACTTTGACCAATTTATCAATCGCTATCTGAACTTTAATTTTTTTTAATTGACTGTCTGAACTTTTAATTTCTGAGCAAATTGCTACATCTGTTTCAATTCACGTCAAATTAGATAGCAAATGAGCACGACTTTGCTATGTGAGGTGTTTTCATATGTACTTAAAATAAATTCAAAACATAAACTGGATGTTTGATTGGAGTTTCACCCAATTCGAACAATAGCTTTAAATTGAGCATCCAATTAAATTTTGTTGCAGTCCTTTCAACTTACATCTGAATTCATATTAGTGTACGCATTAAAAAAGCTTATATGGCGGAAACATACTCAGTTTTTGTCCAATTTGCCGGAAAGTGAAACAGATGTGGCGAAATTACTTAAAAATTAAAAGTTCAGGTAACTAATAAGATTCATATAATAATTAATAAATTAATCGAAATTCAAGTAGTAATTTGGTTATTAATTCTATATTTGATGTTAACTTATCAAATGACCCTTTGATAAAAGGCTTAATTATTAAATTGTTATCTGAAATTCTAATTTAATAGTTAGAATTATTATATTTAAGTGAAGAAAATTCCGATCAAGATCAATTGGCTACTGCATACTAGTACAATGGCAGCGAAGAAGTCTGCACAGCGGGAGGTGATGGAATCGATGTTCTCCGTCATTGCTCTCGTCTTCATCCTGGTGACCTGCGTCGAGCTCGGCGATGCTGCCACCGCCGTCGACGTGTACCGTCTAATCCAGTACGACATCTCCGGTGTCCCCTTCGGATCTCGCCTCTCCCGCCTCAACCACCACGCCGCCTCCATGGACTTCGCGGCCGAATTGGACTTCAAAGCTCGAATGGGCTTCCGCTTGCCTACCGATTCTGATCTCTCGCGCACTGTGCTCTTGCTTCCACTTCGCGACCTCAGTGTCAATTTCGTGAAAGGTAGTTGCTCTGACTGATCATTGACTCTTCCGGAGGATTGCAGCTTCTTGTCAAGCTTTAAGTTAATTCATGCCACAATGAGTAGTTTTGTTATTCGAAATGGGAGATCATGTTACATTTCTTCGAAGTCACCGAGCTGCTAAAATCAATGAGCTGCTGAATTTTAGATTGAACGTCCTGTGGATAGTGTGCTTCTTTCAAGCCGGTGATCTGTAAGATCAAGTAGTTTGATGAACTTGATATAGATGACAAAGTCAACTATCTAAACATTGATAGGTTAATGAATTCATTTCTGGGCACAAAGATGTAGTTTGGTGTAATGAGGATTGTAGTGTGAGGAAGCTAATGGCAATATTAGTACTTGATTAGCTCCCTATTGACTTATTCCCCATCTGATTAGGGTGATAACCGAATCTTGCCTTTACCTTTTCTGGAATCAGGACTGAAACTGCTATCAAGACATTCCCTCTATGGGAAGTTTTGGTTACTACACTGTTTACAGTGACTGTTAACATGAAAGCGCTTTTCCTCAATACCAAGAGATAGAATTGACTTTTTTGTACTGAGAACCATATAAATATATATGGGTAGTGCCTTAATGTGTGGCAATTTGCCAACTAAATGCTGAGTAGACGCCTAAAACATGAAAAATTCAGCTTCTTCAATTTTGTATAAGTAATGGTAGACTTTATGGTTTAAATGTCACTCGTTAATGAAGTGTCTGTCCTTGGGCAAAAAAAAAAAAAAAAAAAAACACACACAATAATCAGCTGGGCTGTCCGATGAATTTGAAAACCCTGCACTATGGACCAAAATTTGTCTATAATCTTTTTGAACCTTCTTACCCAATTGATATTGTTTGGCTTTGATTAAATTTATTTTTACCGGTATAATAATTGACGTGTTCACCTTGATGACATATGCTAGGATATGTTTCTGAAGGACGTCCTTTGGGTGGCTTGTTGTTTCTGCTTCCTCCTATATTAAGCTTTGAGGGTAAAGAAGGAAATGGCTGCAGCAGCCAGCCTAGTGATTCAGAGTTAGTCGAGAGGATTTTGCTCAAAAGACTCGAACGGTTACTTATAGATACCAACATTCCTGTACGTATACAATATTGGCATTGTCATTCTTCATAATGAAATTACTTCCTTTTATCATTTCGAAAGATGGAAGTGCTCTGCATTCTCTTTTGACATGAGCAATTCTTGAAACTAGCTGCTGCTGCCTGTAACCAAATGCTGCATACCAACTCTTTGTGATTAGCGTGACAATTGCAAACTTACTGACATGCATTTGTCTCTCTTAACCAATATCCTGTTGCTAGATAGCAAGTTAGGTCCTGTATTTTTAATTCATTACTGTGGAGAGAAAGAAAATCATTCTGGTGTTGTTGCTTATTAATTACATCTCAAACACTCGTCATCTGATTTACCTCTTTTTAGATTTTATTGTGCATATCTAGCCTGGTTGGCTCCATGTAGTGTTGGCTTATCTATATAAAGTGCATTAACCAGTCATGCTCATGTTTGTTGGCCTTCATGTAGAGTAGAATTGTCTATATAACGTGTATCACTGAGGCAAGCTCTAATGGATCTTGCATATTGGTCGAACAACAAATTGTCGAACGGAGTTGTTCTTCTCCATATAAATGTCTTCCACTGTTTTACGTTTTGAAGAAAAACAATTCTTCGTACATTTTAATCCCTACTTTATGGCTGAAATAATCCATGAGATGTTACCCTGTAGTATTATTTCTGTTGCTTCTGCTATTTGGACAGTCCTCTGAAGTAATTTTTTCTACTGCGCATCTATTAATGTTATATTTCTGGATTATGCAGTACCCTGTTTATTTTGCTTTTGAGGATCACAACGTCAAGGCTGTTTTGGCGGATATTAAGAGAACCAATGAAACTCTTCAGCTACCAACAGCAACTACGGGAGGGTCAGTTACTGATCCTGTTTATGCAATGGCTGATTTATTATAGGTCATGATAACACATGTTAGGTATAGTCGTATAGTGCTCCCGAAATTGTATTCTAGGAAATACTTGGTCTCTCCCACCGTATTTAAGTTAGATTGTCATCTTTGAAAATTTTCATTTAACCCTCAATAAATTACCTAAAGCTCAGTTTTGTTGTTTAGTTCCTTCTATTTTGAACTTTTAGCTTGATGCTTATAGTATTTTTGCTGATTTCACCCATTAATGTTTTAGTAAATTTTTCTTTACTTATTACCGAAACTGAAACCTGGTACTTTGTACTAATTTGGGAAAATCATGAGTTGTGTATCTTTTTTTTTTATTTTTTTTTATTTTTATAATTACATGCCATTGTATAATATAGTTTATTGTATGGATTATGGAATCTATCAGATATAAGCTTGTAGTTTCAGTGGCTGAACCAAAGAAAGTTGCATCTCCCATCATCACAAATATCCAGGTTTGAGTTCTCATAATCCTATAGATTGGAGCTCTTATTTATAGTTTTTCGGTTTCCTTTTTGCATTAATCTTGTTCTAATCTAAACATTTATTCCCACATAAGATTTTCGTAATCTGTTTCATTTTGCTTTTCTCAATGTGTCATCTCTCCAAGTTGGCTTCATAGTTCATATGCTTTGTTTCAGTGGTATTACTTGAATATATGTGTAAACAGAGAAGAGAGACTTCGCTCCTTATCTGTAAAAGGCAACATTATAGCCTATAGGAAAAAATATAGGATTTCCCTTTATAGCTTTTGGGAAGACTGTTGTAGGCTTTCCCTAGAAGTTGAGTTTCAAATTTTTGGGTAGCATGAACAAGCCTATGCTTCCACATGTTTTATTTGTCTTAACGCGTTAAACTTGGAGTTCTGCATGATTCCAATCCATAACATGCCACCTATAAACATTCAAGCATCAAAATTATGCTCGAAACTGTGTAAACATGATATACAATTTATCTGGTGAGCATTATGTCCAAGTGTTGACTTTGAAGTTGTTACAGGGATGGTTGTCGGGGTTGAAGACAGAAGGTGATTCAAGTCAACTCCCAACAATTGCAATTGTAGCATCATATGATACCTTTGGAGCTGCTCCTGTATGTAGCTTTATCTCTTAATATCATAAAATCATTTATAGCGATTTGACCGACAATTGTTTCGTTATGCAGGCATTATCTGTTGGATCCGACAGCAATGGCAGTGGGGTTGTGGCTCTTCTAGAGTTAGCTCGGTTATTTTCCCTTCTGTATTCTAATCCCAAGACAAGAGGGAGGTACAACTTGCTTTTCGGACTAACGTCTGGTGGGCCATATAACTATGATGGAACCTCTAAGGTGCTTACCTGCTCATGATTGGATCTACTTTTTAAAATAAATTGTGTTCCTTAGTGTTTTTGTTTTGTTTGTAGAAGTGTTCATAAGTTATATGATTGTTTTGTTTTTTTTTTTGCTCTATTTCTTTTCAGTGGCTGCGCAGCTTTGATCAACGATTGAGGGAGTCAATTGATTATGCTATTTGTTTGAACAGCGTGGGCTCGGGGAACAACGAACTATTTCTTCATGTTTCCAAGCCCCCAGAGAATGCCTATATAAAGCAGATATTTGAAGTAAGTTCTAAACATTTACCCCAAATAATATGCAGCTCTGATATAACTACATTATTACTATGACTAAACTGATGACCCCTGGAGAAAACCAAATGCAGGGCTTATCTACAGTGGCAGGTGATTTGGACATTAAAGTGGGTCTGAAGCACAAGAAAATAAATATATCGGACTCACGAGTAAGTAGACCCTTCTCTGTGAAAGTTCTCCAGTTTATCAGACTGCCTTGCCTCTCTACTCTTATATGCTTGTAGAGTACAATAGAACTGTAGTGAAATCTGTTGAGCTTTCTACAATAGGTAGCTTGGGAACACGAACAATTTTCAAGGCTGAGAATCACTGCCGCAACCCTCTCGGAGTTGTCTACTGCTCCTCGGTTGTTAGAAAGCACCGGAGGCCTCTCTGATGTCAGGTAATTGTTATTGTCGGAATAATTTCACATGTATATTGTGTCCTCCAGTTATACGAGTTTGAGCTAATTTGCAGGCATTTTACGAGTGAAACTGCTGTCGTTAAGAGTGTCAAATTAGTTGCTGAAAGTCTTGCGGTAAGACTTGAAGATTTGTTTTCAAAATGTCGGTTTGTCAAGCTATCTATTAATTTTCGTGTTCCATTCATGCAGAGACATATTTACAGCCATGAGGGGAAGAACATTCAAATATTTGCAGATAACAGTAGCTTGGCCGTCAATCCTTCGTACATAAGAACATGGATGGATGTTTTGTCACGAACACCTCGAGTAGCTCCTTTCCTTGCAAAGAACGATCCTCTAGTCATGGCGTTGAAAAAGGTTCTATCACCTTTCCTTCCAATTTCTTCTGGCTATTATTACCTCAAAACAGCTACATCGCTGAACTGTTCGTATTCCGGTTAATTCTTTTGACAGGAATTAGCAGATCACACAGACGAAGCAACCCTTCAAACCGAGATTCTTGATGAAATGTTCACATTCTATGATTCTACCAAAGCTAAACTTAACATTTACCAAGTAAGTTTCATTGTCAACTTTTTTGCTGCTGTTTATATTCGACGCTTGTAAATTAAACTCAAGACGGTGTTTTATCGACTCGGTTTCTTCTTGGTTCTCTCAGGTAGCTAGCGTAAGTTTCGACTTTCTGCTGCTTCTTGCCCTAGGATCTTACCTGATAGTGCTGTTTAGTTTTCTTGTCATCACTACCAGAGTAAGTCTTCTTATTTTGCAGCAAACCTGATATGTATAGTTTCTATATAAACCCGGATCGAAAAAAGTTAATTTTTCTATTTTGACAGGGTGTTGATGATCTGATCAGTCTATTCAGGCGACCCCCAACTCGCAAGGCAAAAGGCGCTTGAATAATTCCAGGTACTTAGTCAAGAAATAGTACTCACTTATTAGTCAGGATTCTTCCCTTGAAGCACACAAGATTTTGATTTTGTCGGGATTCAGATGACGATTCCACTTGATATAACACTTAAATCGCCATGCTATATCGAGTTACTTAATGCACAAGTAACAATTTTAAGAGAAATGTAGCATTTATGTCACTAAGCAGCAATCAATTCTAGGGTTTGGTCTTACGAAGTTGTGCTATAGCAGCAGCTGCAGCAGCTGGAAACCCGCGTCGCTCCTTTTCGAAGTCCTCTTTCAGCTTCGACACTTGAGCTTCCAATCTCGTGAACTCCTATACGCGAGAAAGGGATCGAATCACTATCTGCAAAACATTAGCAAATTTACGAATTTGCAGAGATTCGATTACCTCGCGGGTGACGGTTTTATGCTTTTCTTCTTCAAGCCTCGAGCAGTCATCCTTAAGCTTACTGTTCTCTTCCGATAGCCGGCCCTGAAAGAAGGAACGAATAAACTCAAACCGTTCGTTTCGGTTCGATCACTACTAAATCTTCTGATTGGGGTTTTAAATCAAACAGCAGGTACCTGAGATAACACGTGTCGACAAATTGGTATCCGAAATAATGTTTGTGACTTTTAAATATTTGAGAAGTTCAAACTGTGGCACCAATCGAAATTATATCGGTACCAATTTGTCAATTCGTATAATCTCAGGTATCTGTTTGATTTTAAAAACGGGTGAAAAGAATGTTACGGTTTCTGCCGCCATAGTCATCAATAGCTGCTCGAGACTCTCCTTCTGCGACGCCAATGCATCTCGTTCTCGTTGAAGCCTTTTGTTCTCATCTTTCAGTTGAGCTACCTGAGCCTCCAGATTTACACTATTTTCCTGAAACACACAAAACCCGAAACACTACCATTTGCACTGCCAAGGACTTTCCGAACCTTGAGTCAGCACGCGCTACGCGCGTGCAAATAATTACTTACCTGGGTCGGAGTGGTGTCCTTTAGACTGCTATTATCTCTCGAATCAGTTCTCAACGGAGTTGCCCTCGCATCATAATCAAAACCTGCGGTCAGAAAGGTTATGGGTGTCGCTATTTCCACCGGCGACTCGTTGCCCGAACTGGGTTTGCTGTACTTAGAGCATCCGCCGTAGAATATATGGCGATTCAGATGAGTCGTTCCACATCTGCTCGAACAAGCATATAACTGGCCGCAATAGTTGCACCGGCATTCTTCTCGTTCGCCTGGCTTCTTCTCGAGCCTCGTGAAATGCTCCCATACTTTTGACCTTAATAACTTGCCGCCTTCTCTTTTTCGCTTCTCTCTGGTTACCAGAGGTGTTACTTCGGCGACTGCTTCGACCACGATTCTGTTCGTAGCATCCTCCATCAACTATAAGACATATTAGTACCACAATCACAAAACAACACACAAAGCCTTATCGAGCTAGAACCGAACCATGATCATGTTAATGCTCGAATCGAGCAGTTTCCAAGCCTTATAGATTCTACATTATGTTCATACATTGATTTCTCCATGGTTAAACTAAAAGGAAAGAGCATTTGAGCCGAGAAGATCCCGAGCTCACGCCAAAATTCAGTCTGAATTTGACGAAACGAGCCGAGCTTGAACACGATGAATATTGCATTGAGCCGAGCTCGATCTAGTTTCAACCATGTTCGACTCGGCTCGGTTACAGTCATCTTTTAGATCTAACATCAATAAGAGGTCATTTACTCATGCTCCTAGTGAAACAAACCCTATTTAGCTTCAATCTGAATTTGACGAAACGAGCCGAGCTTGAACACGATGAATATTGCATTGAGCCGAGCTCGATCCAGTTTCGACCATGTTCGACTCGGCTCAGTTACAGTCATCTTTTAGATCTAACATCAATAAGATATCATTTTACCTAGGCTACTAGTAAAACAAACCCTAATTTGCTTCGTCAAAGAGAGAAAACCCAGATCATGAGGCAGAACTCGGCAAATTCGGCCATAGCGACTCTGATTGAGCAACAAAACGCAGTAACGATGGAAAAAAATGCAGAATTCGACGAAGAAAGTTCCCAGATCTGAAGACAGCTGATCGCGATAAACAATTGAATCAAATCAAGCAACCGTAAAGATCGATGAGTCGGAGAAAAGGATACGAACCACGGAAGATTGTTCTAGCTGTTCCAGATAGCTCATCGTGAAGCAGGAGATTGATTGTTGGCTCCGATCGCTGAATCTGGCGGTGGTCGTCGATGGAGTCGAGAGAGAGAGAGATGTTGTGCATCAGCCCGAACGAGTTGTGTTCTCGGGCCGCGCCGATGTGCCCTACCGGCCCAATTAACTCTGGAAAACCTGCGATAAGAGTAACGGAATGGGCTAGTCGGGCCCGCGCGAGCCCGAAGCCTTCGGTTTCGAGTTTGCAGTTGATTACAGTTGAGTCACACCTAACAAATTATCGTTTCATATAATTTTGTAACCATTGTGGCTCCAATAAAACTGTATTTTGTATTTTTCGGTTTGCAATAGAGGTATCAATTTATTTTCGTAATAAAAAAGGTTAACTACATGTACAACTAAATTATGTAATATATAGGGTTAATAACTAAAAAACTGTCCAAGGTTTACCCTATGTTAAAATTAGGTGTCTGAAGTTTGAAATGTTAAAATGGACTATCCCAAGTTTCATTTTTGTTGAAATTTGGTGTCTCGGTATGATTACTTTAGAGAAGTCAATTCCGACGAAACTGTCTGTCAAATTCGAGCTCTCATACACACTCCCTTCTCGTTATCTTGCCGGGACCGTCACCTAAAAAGTTGATCACATCCGGGCAAGTAAATCTCTCTCTATTGTCCTTGGAAAATGGCTCTACACCACTCTTCTAGAAACTTTTTTTTTAATGTTCAATTTTTAGGTGAAATTTGACGATTTTGTGAAAAGTAAAGATTGATTGATTATGAGTGGGTTGGTGGGTTGATGAAAATGATTGAATGTAGATGAAAAAACGCACAAAGACACCAAATTTCAACAAAAATGAAACTTGGGACAGTCCATTTTAACATTTCAAACTTCAGACACCTAATTTTAACATAGGGTAAACCTTGGACAGTTTTTTAGTTACTAACCCTAATATATAATGTTATAAAAATATTTAAAAATTTAAAGTAAAATACGCAAGCGGAAAGTCTTATATGCGTATTCTTCTTACTTTCGTATGTTCGGGCTTTTTACTTTAAATTATATTTTTTTTGCCACTTACTTTAAATTATATTACTTTGGTTTGATTTAACTTTTTTTCTAATAAGATTTCATTCTTATATCATACTTGAATCAGGCATGATCATGTTCATTGTTTATTTTTTAATTCATATTTAGTTGATATTATGCAGTTAAAATTTAAGTTTAGTGACTAAATTTTAATTTGGTATTATATATTAATTGTCACAATTTGGGTCATTTAACATATACTTTTTACTTTGGAATTTATTTTTACAACTAAAAATATATTTACTTACTTTAATTTACATAATAATATTAACTCCTATTAATGGTAGTATAATTTTTTTTGGCCATTAACAAAACTCTGAATTACTAACGATTTTTTTAATGTAAAAATAGAGGCGAAGAACTTTATAATTATTATTATACGATATAATATTATATATTTTAATTATGTACACGACTCATTGAACACTATAGCATAAGTTTCATCTAAGGTAGAATTCCCGCGCAAACTACAAGCCTAACTACAGAGCATTTTCTTCTCTTCATCATCGGAATCTCATAAACCTGCAAATTCCCAGTTCTCTATCTCCTTAAAAACTCAATCTTCAACCAGAATCAATGAAGAAACGACGGTGAAAAGCCAAGATTGAATTGAACTTATTCGAATCAAAATTTACTCAACCAACTCAGCGCTTACAGCAAGTTGAAAAACCGTTTTGCTTCTCCGGCGATACAAAATTACTCAACAACAACGATCGATAGTCATATAAAAAAATCCCCCAAATCAAAAATTGCTTCTCCATAGAGATGAAGATCAATCGAGAAAACCTGTTTGCCGCCAGACCGCATTACGAACCTGATGCAGATCCCGCCCCTTCAACGTCCTCCCAGCACCTTCCAGCACAGAGAAGGCCGCGATCCGTGAGTACGGCGACCTCTGCCACGTCCGAGCAACCACCTCGTGCGGTGGCAGCATCTCGTCGTCTCCTTCCTCATCCTCCACATCAATTTCGTAAAACTCACGCCGCCTCATCCTGCCCTTCGGAACCCTAATTGGAACCGATTGGTGATACTTCTCCGTCGATTTGGTCACAGAGGCAGAAGATCGGTGCCGGGGACGATCTGGAGCACGCCTAGGGATCATCTGTGGCGAGGAAGCAGGAGCAGAGGTGATTGAAGCCTTGTGATTAAAAACCGCGTTCTTCTGATCCAGATCTGGAATGGCAGCCAGAAAGGTGAAGCTATCTGTCGATCCAAATACCTTCCGGTGACTGTGACGGTGATTTGAGGATGAATTTCGTCTGAAACTGTTTTCTTTCACGAATCGGTGGTCGTCGGCGGCGAGATCTTCAGACCAGAAGATATCCTCCTCGGTGAGGTCGTCGTTAATGGTGGAGGCAGCGGTGCCGGAGTTGCTGAAAGGTGGCGCTTGTCGGAGCACGCCGAGAAGGCGAGCTCTGGTGACGGATTTCACATGGCGTTTCCGGGAAGAGCCGTTGACGTCCATGCCGGACCCGGCCGCTCGAATGCATGGCAGATCGGAGATTTTATACTGGGGAATCAGAGGTAGATGGTGCCGAGAACAGGGGACTAATAATGGCAAATGATTGGTATACCATAATCCCGTACCCCGTATCCACCTGCTGCAAGTTGTTCTTGACGATCATTGGTTTACACTGCGGATAATTTACGGTCAAAATCGGGTCGGGTGCCCGCAGGTCGGCGGGTACCCGTGACCCGTTGCCATCCCTATATGTGGATTCTTAATTTTTTTTTCTCCTCCTGAGCTAATTGTATCGACTCGGACAAAACTCGAATTCGGCTCGAAAAAATTTGAGTCGAGCTTTCTGGTATGCCGAGTCGAGCTTGATAATGCTCGGCTCGAGTTAACCTAAACGAGTTCGAGTTTATAAGTCGAGTCGAGCTTGATTCTTACTATTGTTCTTATTTAATAATAATTAATTAATATATAAGTCAATCGACTTCGAGTTTAGTCGTGACGAGTCAAACTCGATTTTTTAGTTATGAGAACTGTTAATTTATAGTGATTTATAACTGACTAACAAGTCTAGCCGAGTTCGATTATGTCGAGTTTGAATTCGAGTCGAGTTCGAGTTTTAAAATTAGAGTTCGAGTTCGAATTCGAGCTTGACTACTAATCGAATCGAATCGAGCTTAACAGATACTCGACTCAGCTCGTTTACACCCCTTCTAGAAACATTAACAACATCTTTGTCAAATGGAATAATAATAGGGAATTAGGGATAAAACAAGGCTTTTGGACTCTAAAACAAGACAAATTATTTATTTAGTAACTAAATGCACGATAAGAAATGAAGAATAAGAATATAATATAATTAATGACAAATACTACAAATTTGTGCGAAATGTTAAAAAGTAGCATCAACCATTGCTACACAAATCACCACATATATACCAAATGCCATATTAATAATTCACTATGTAATAAGTTATACCATGGTTAAAACCATATCTAACTAGTACATAATTTGCTCAGTATTAATACATACACAACCACAAAATATTCAATCCAATTATAACATTATTAGCTAATACACATATTAAGATATTATAATACGTCGAGCCAAACGGAGTCCGATAAGCCTCATATCATACGAGGCTTTGCCTTGTTTACGACTCGACAGTTGGTCCTTATTTCACCAACTCGGTTCTGTAGTGCCCCGAGCTTCACCATGGCAGCACCGAATCGGGCATTGAACTGGGTGGTATTCGCCATAAGTGACACCGTGCCCTTGGTGCGCCAGTCTCGTGTCAACTCCTGATCGATTTGCAGGACACCTCGACCGGCTCCAATTTGTTTGTAAAACGAGTTGTCCATTATTAGGGCGCTCTGAGGGTTCTGGTCAAGGTTAATGGCGTTGTCGGAGGAGGAAAACTGGGGGCACCTTTGCCGGAGTGACCTTAGAAGGACCTGGCTCATGGTAGGGTCTGGTTTGCCAGTACCTTGGAAGTTGTATAGTCGGTCAAGAAAGAATGAACAATGTGTAATTCCAACTGTATGCGCACCTATTTAGAGGAAAGAGAAAAATATCATGTTAAATATATAAATACAGATAATTTAATGATTGATATTGAAGAATTTTCAATAATTTATAAATTGAACTTTCTTTTAAAATAAATTATTAGTTGAATTTATACACATTACAATATATATTTTTATTTTGTCCAAAGTTGCAATTCATATGTTAGCTTCCTCTAATCTATTACAATTTATACACATTACAACATATATACCCATCATGTTTCATTCACATCTACCAAGTAAATTGTAAATTTTCAAAGTTAAATTAAAAAAAAATTACATATTTTTGCAAAGTTTACCTAATAATTGCAAAAAAAATTCAAAGTTCAGCTAACAAATTGTCAACTTACAATACAATCAAAGATTATATATATTAATTTCCGACACGCTCTTATTTATACTTAAATTTTCGACCAACTCTTATTCATAATTTTTGAGAAATTAACTATTTCACTAAAATGTTTTACCTAGAAGAATAGCGAGATCCGACGATGTGAAACCCTTTCTGGCGAAAAATGCAGCAGCCTCAGCCACTGATATGTCCGGAGACGGGACATCAACGTCGTCGGCGCGTGACACTCTACCGTCTAACCTTCCGGTTTGAACACTATATCTTCCTCCTTTTGCCTATACAAACACATCAACACAAGTTATTAGACCAAAAAGAAACATAAACAAATGTCTAAATTTAGTATTTTTCACAATATTTTGAAAACCGAACCGGATCTTGATTCGGTAAGATGATCGGTTTCCGGTCTGATCCTGTTTAATCTGGTCGACTGGCTACAGAAAAATAAAAAGTTCGGCCCAAGATTCATTTATAAACATACAGGTCCGCTATAGTCTAGATTTTTTATTTGAATTAATGAATCGGTACCGGTTTGATATAGACCAACCCACCTCAACTCGGTTTTTACGGATTTATTGTGCATTTTACTAGCAACGGACCACTTGTTTGGCCGCTTCATAATCCAACCGCCGGTTCGGTTTTCAAAATAACGATATTTTGAAATTGAAGATATTTAACTGCTGATCATAATGAATTATATATATGGTTATTTATTACCAAAGTGACTGCATCTCTAGTAGCCATGACTATAATATCTGCACACGAGACAACTCCGCGACATGCAGCCTCCAGAGCACTCTTTATCGCATCGATAACCTCGTAACCCCTGACACTCTCGTTCGGTCCCGCTGTTTTCTCAGACGATGAGCCATCTAGCAGTATCGACGCATCACATCCCTACCAAAAAAAAAATCGACAATATATACAGTTATTTATGTCTGTTATTCTCAATTCAAATAATTATTCACACGCGTTATGCATTAATTCTTTGTAAAATCTTACATGGACGAAGCAATCGTGAAACTGCAATCTGAGAAGGGCGGCCACGAGAGTCGGGTCTTTAGAGAACCGGGTTTTGACGACCGAACCGACGATAGACTCGACATCTTTTGTACCACACTTTCCTTTGTAAAACCCGACTTGAAGCGCGGTCGATGAAGCGGCGAAAATGGCGAGGATGAGTGTGTAGAAGAGCACTAGGGTTTGTGATTTCTTCATGGTTTGGTGTGTCGATGATGAGAATAATCGAAGCGTGGCTACCGTTATATAGTAGCTAGAATAATTTGACTTGGTAAGGCCAAAATGGAATAAATATATAATGGATGGCACGATAGTATATAGATTTGACATACACCTAATGTATTATAATAATAATAATATTTCAAACCCTAACGTGCAACCATTTTCGCATATATATATATATATATATATATATAAGGTTTTTTTTTTTAAAAAAAAAAAAGAGTAAATGGATGACTATTAGAGCTATTACAGTTTGTGGGTAAAAGTTGTATAATTGCTAACACAAACAATCCGTTGGTGAAAGAATAAATTTCGTCGGTAAAAAGCGATTTTATTGGTAAAATAAGGAAATTTTCATCGGGAAAAATCTGTCGGCGAAAGTGCTGTCAGCAAAGTTTTTTACCGACCAAATCGGGTTAAATACTAATCGGGTATACCCACGATTTTTTTGCAAATTAAAAGTATAACATAATATTGACCACGCGTAGTAGTGATCTAGCGGTTTATAATGCTAACTTCCATGTATTTTATGAAGTTTCAAGTTTGAAATCTATCAGTAGTCAATTCGCAGTGACTTTATTAAAATATAAGGAAGCCGTCTGGTTTACATACCACATCATGTATAAGAATAGGCAGTGTCGAACTTAACGGGTCAGCCTATTCACTAATACTACGATGACGATGTCGGTACTTACGCTAGTTGTTCACTAAGTTTGGTTGGGAAAAAAAATCATACCATGAGCAAAAATATCTGAATATTACAGAGTGAGATGAACCGCTAAAATCGCTATTACTCATCTTTTTTTTTTTATAGAAAAAAAATCAAAGACATTTCATTATTTTGTTAATTAATAATAAGGATGCGGTGCTTTCCAAATAATGGCCATTTAAATTTTAGTAGAAATTCATACATTTTTTTTTACTAGGGAGCATCGGTGACATTAGTGTTATTGATGAAAATATCATTTATAATTCTTTTTGACAATTTAAGTTTCTAAGACTACGAAAATATCATTGATCACGACATTTAATCAACATTAGGTACACCATATATATGCTTCCGGTGAAGAAAAATATATTGCTAATGATGTGGTTGGTGCCTTTCAAATAATAATGACCATTTAAAATTTATATGACTCATATATTTTTTTTAAAAGTGAGCGTATAAATGAATCAATTGTTCCTTAATTTTTTGTTACACACATTTTTTACTTTAAAAATGTAAATAGTCTCAATTTAGTTTAAAATTGTGCATTTGCACCTTAAATTTTTTACTATATTAATTTTTTACACATAATTCAATTCTGGCCCCAGAACTAAATTTCCAGACTTCTTCCCTGGTGTGATTAATCTTATTTAAGAATCGTGGCAATGTTCATATTTTCACAGCACTGTTGTCGGGTCGTATGACTAGCTCGTTAAAGAAATTACTAGAGGTTTTAATAGAAGTTATGGCAATGTTATAGAATGCATAATGATAGGTTACACAATACATATACTACATAGAAACGTTGAGTTGTTACCCAACACTTATTCAAAAAATGCATGCAAAAATATTGAATTCCAAACTCAAATTCGATAGACCGAAATCCACCGGCCGTTAGACTAGCTCCCGGTTACATTGGTTGGTGGAGGCGGTGGCGGTGAATTTATCAGACGTAGAGGCGGAGGTGGAGCATTGGTGGGCGGAGGCGGTGGCGGTGGCGGTGGCGGTGCCGTGGTGGGTGGAGGCGGCGGTGGTGCCTTGGTGGGCGGAGGTGGAGCCTTTAGTAGAGGTGGAAGTGGTGCCTTGGTGGGCGGCGGTGGGGCCTTTAGCAGAGGTGGAAGTGGTACCTTGACCGGTGGAGGTGGGGCCTTGACCGGAGGAGGTGGGGCCTTACGGGGTGGAGGCGGTGGTGGGCTACGGGGCTTGGCCTTATTGACGGCCCGACAGTTAGTTCGAATTTCACCGACCCGATTCTCGAGCGCACCGAGTTTAACCATTGCATTCCCAAATCGGGTATTAAAGTTTGTGTTATCGGCGGCCATAAAGGCGACTGTGCCGCTGGTGATCGGGCTAGATGCCAACTCCTGATCGATCCGCAAGATTCCCCGACCTTTGCGAATTTGTTGGTAAAATGAGTTGTCGACTATAAGAGCGCTCTGAGGGTTCTGGTCAAGGTTAACGGCGTTGTTGGATGTCGGGGATTTAGGACATCTTTGTCGGAGTGAGTTGGCTAAGGCTGAGTTCATTGTCGGATCAGCCCTGCCAGTACCCTGAAAGTTGTATAGTCGGTCCTGGAAGAGCGGGCAGTGAGTAATCCCAACTGTATGTGCGCCTGTTTGGATGGTAATATTGTCAATAATGCTATAAAGTGTGAGATTTAGAGTGAAAACGAAAACTTTCCATTTCAAAATACGGTTAATTATCAATGAAGTATACCTAGTAGAAGGGCGAAGTCAGATGCTGAAAGGCCCTTGCTAGCAAAAAGCGCAGTAGCCTGAGCTACTGTTATCGACGGACCCGGGAGATTAACATCGCTTGCTCGCGACACTTTTCCATCTAACCTTCCGGTTTGAACATTATACCTTAACCCTTTTGCCTATCAAACATTACAACAAAATCCAAATTATATTGATGACATTTTATGGTTTAACTTGGTATTCACCTGTCAAATCCAGTTCAATATGTATTCTACTATTTTACTAGAATTGGACCGTTTGTGTGACCGGTTCACAGTCTGGCTCAATTTTTAAATAAAGATTTTTTCGAAATCGAAGGCATTTCATTGCTGATTATAATGAATTGGATATATATATATATATATATATATAGTTATTTATTACCAATGCGACTGTATCTCTAGTAGCCATGACAATGATATCTGCACATGAGACAATCCCGGGACAAACAGCCTCCAGAGCACTTTTTATTGCATCGATAACCTCGTAACCCCTGACACTCCCGTTTGCGCCTGCAGTTTTCTCAGACGAGGGGACATCTAGCAATATCGACGCGTCACATCCCTATTCAGAAAACGAAAAATGAAAACATGTATGGTGAGTAACTTCATTTTTGCTTATAACCTAGTTCAAATGACGATATCATAACGTATTATTTATAATCTCACATTAACGAAACAATCGTGAAACTGCATTCTCAGGAGGGCGGCCACGAGAGTCGGGTCACTGGAGAAACGGCTTTTCACGATAGAACTGACGATCGACTCGACATCTCTCGTACCGCACTTCCCCTTGTAAAACCCGACTTGGAGCGCAGAAGACGAAGTGAAAATGGCGAGTGCGAGCGCGTAGAAGAGCGCTAGGGTTTGTGTCTTCTTCATCTTTGGTGTGGTTGTGCTTCAAAGGTGGTGAGAGCAGAAGAAGAATGGATTCCTTAAATGGGGAGAATAATTGACTTGGTTATATGGAATTGGTTGGCACGGTAGATTGTATATGTAAACATTTTTAATTATAAGTACTTATAATAATTAATTAGTATTTTTCACTGACGTGCAACCATTTTAGCATATATATATACTTTAGAATTAAAGAATTATAATTATGCTTCATTAGATTATTGATTAAAAAAATGTTATGTAGCGAAATCGGTGAATTTAATTTTTAAAATGAATTCTAGAGCTTTTAAATCCACATTGCTAAGTCTTGTCCACATGACCCAACCAACGATTTTAAACTGTAAAACGTACCAAAAACAATACATGTCATTAATAAATTTATATAATTTGCATTAGTAAACTAATTAATTTACTATATTATTTACTCCTAAATGTTGTAATCAAATAGGCATAAATTTTTCTATGGTACTCGATCAATTTTTTATATGTGAAAATAGAGTTGAATACATTGTGAATAAACAAGTTTAACTTACATACATCATTGTAACAAAATAATCAACAATAAAATGCATATGTTTATTAATATAATATATTAATTTAAAAACTAATTCCTGTGGAATTATAGTTATACTCTTGTGGATTATTAAGTTAAAAAAAGTCATGTGAAGAAATAAGTGAATTTAAGTTTAAAATGAATTATAGAGCTTCTTAAGTCACACTGCTGATATTTTGCATGCGTGACACAACTAACGATTCTAAATTTTAGAACGCACCAGAAAAATACACAACATTAATAATGATATATATATATAACTAACAATAAATTAATTAATTTGTTTCATTTAGTTTACTATATAGTATTATTTTTTAAATATTCTAATCAAATAGACATAACTTGTTTTATGGTAATTTGATTTACGAACAATATTTTATATATAAAAATAGAAGTGAAGACCTTCTGAAAAGCATATGATATAATATATATATCTAACTTAATCAACAATCAGATACATATATATCTTAGTAGTATATATATTTTTAAACAAATTTCCACACCAAATAAGATTCAATATTATTACATGAACTTTGAATTTTTATATGAGAAGAATTACATTCATAGAGCAGATAAAATGAATAATATATATTATTATAAAAGTCATGGAAATGTTATAGAATAATTCAGATTGATATATAGGTTACATACTACATATATAGAAACGTTGAGTTGTTATTGGCAACAATTAGTTGGTGTATAGCGGTAGACCACACACTTATTCAAAAAAAATGCATGCAAAAAAATTGAATTCCAAACTCAAATTAGAAAGACCAAAATCCACCAAATAGAGTAATTTTCTCTAGGCGAGCGGTGGAGTTAGACTAGCCCCTCGTTACATTGGTTAGTGGAGGCGGCGGTGGTGTTATCAGAAGTAGAGGCGGAGGTGGAGCCTTGGTGGGCGGAGGAGGCGGTGGTGCCGTGGTGGCCGGAGGTGGTGCCTTGGTGGGTGGAGGCGGCGGTGGTGGAGCCTTTAGCAGAGGTGGAAGTGGTACCTTGACCGGTGGAGGTGGGGCCTTGACAGGTGGAGGCGGGGCCTTGACCGGAGGAGGTGGGGCCTTACGGGGTGGAGGCGGTGGTGGGCTACGGGGCTTGGCCTTATTAACGGCCCGACAGTTGGTCCGGATTTCACCGACCCGATTCTCAAGTGAACCGAGTTTAACCATTGCATTTCCAAACCGGGTGTTAAAGTTTGTGTTATCGGCGGCCATAAAGGCGACTGTGCCGCTGGTGATCGGGCTAGATGCCAACTCCTGATCGATCCGCAAGATTCCCCGACCTTTGCGAATTTGTTGGTAAAATGAGTTGTCGACTATAAGAGCGCTCTGAGGGTTCTGGTCAAGGTTAACGGCGTTGTTGGATGTCGGGGATCTGGGACATCTTTGTCGGAGCGAGCTGGCTAAGGCTGAGTTCATTGTCGGGTCAGCCCTGCCAGTACCTTGGAAGTTGTATAGTCGGTCCTGGAAAAGTGGGCAATGAGTAATCCCAACTGTATGAGCACCTGTTTGAACGATAATATTGTCAATAATACTATAAAGTGTGAAACTTAGAGTGAAAATGAAAACTTTATGTTATGCCTCAAGCTCGTGCGACTATCCTCACTTAGCCTAACCCAACCTAACTAAGATCGTTGACCTCACTTGGGCCTAGAAAATGAGAAATTCATGTTGGATTTGAATAGTAGCCCTCTTGTTTATTAGGACAACAAATTTCTTATTTCCAACCAATGTGGTACACAAGCATATGGGGTATTACACTGTCCATTTTAGAAAACGATTAACTGTCGATATACCTAGTAGAAGGGCGAAGTCGGATGCTGAGAGACCCTTGCTAGCAAAAAGCACGGTAGCCTGGGCGACTGTTATTGACGGACCCGGGAGATTTACATCGCTTGCTCGCGACACTTTTCCGTCCAACCTTCCGGTTTGAACATTATACCTTAACCCTTTTGCCTATACAAACATTCCAACAGATTCCAAATTATATTCATGATTTAACTTGGTTTTTACCTGTCAAATCCGGTTCAATATGTATTCTACTATTTTACTAGAATTAGACTATTTGTGTGACCAGTTCACAATCCAATCCGATTTTCAAAATGATGATTTTTCGAAATTGAAGACACTTTACTGATCATTATATTATATATATATGGTTACTTATTACCAAGGCGACGGTATCTCTAGTAGCCATGACAATGATATCTGCACACGAGACAATTCCGGGACAAACAGCCTCCAGAGCACTCTTTATTGCATCGATAACCTCGTAACCCCTGACACTCCCGTTTGCGCCCGCAGTTTTTTCAGACGATGGGACATCTAACAGAATCGACGCGTCACATCCCTGTAAAAAGAATGCAAAACATATATGGTTAATAACTTTATTTTTGTTTATAACCTAGTTTAAATGATTTTTACATATTATTTGTAATCTCACATTAACGAAGCAGTCATGAAACTGCATTCTCAGAAGGGCGGCCACAAGAGTCGGGTCACTGGAGAAGCGGCTTTTCACGATAGAACTGACGATCGACTCGACATCTCTCGTACCGCACTTCCCTTTGTAAAACCCGACTTGGAGCGCAGAAGACGAAGTGAAAATGGCGAGTACGAGCGCGTAGAAGAGGGCTAGGGTTTGTGTCTTCTTCATCTTTGGTGTGGTTGTGCTTCAAAGGTGGTGAGAGCAGAAGAAGCATGGCTTTCCTTTTATGGAAGGAGAAGAATATTTGACTTGGTGAGCCCAAAATGGAATGGTTGGCACGACAGTTTGTATATAGATTTGTCTGCGTCAAACATTTTATGATTACGTATATAGCAGTGTTATCCGAACCGGACCGGACTGGCGGTCCGACCGCGGTCGGACCGGAACCGGACACCTACACGGTCTGGTTTGCTCATTTCCGGAGGATGTAAGCGAACTCGATTCTGAAGTCCGGTTTTCACCGAACCGGCCGGTTTCGGGCGAACCGGGCGGTTCGCCGGTTCAGACTCCTTTCCTTTCATTAAAAAAAAACAGAATTAGGGTTAACTTTCTTACAGAGAACCGGGTCGAACCGGCGGTCTGGATTAGTATTTCTATTATTGGGCTGAATTATTTATAATTATATCATATATATTGTATTATGTGGATCAGCAACCGAACCGGGTCGGACCGGCGGTCTGACCGGTGAACCGGGAACCAGCACCCTTGCCGGTTCGACGTCCGGTTCGGTTCTGATAACACTTGTATATAGTATAGTTGATATAATTTTTAAAAAAAATCACTAATGTGCAACCTTAACATATATATTAAAGAACTAAAATATTATGTTGTTAATTGCTGTCACAAATTGAAAATGTTGATATTCGCTGTCTCAACTATCAGATTTGTTGATTTCCACTTTTATCTCTTAAAATTGACGGAAGAAAAACATATTTTTAAATCATCAAATAAGTTTAAACCATAAGCAACAAATATGATATTTCGAATTAACATAGAAAATAACATGTTTTTGTTACGTATAATTGAGACTGTTTTTAAGTTGCTAACCCTATATTATATATATTATAGTTAGATCCTTGTGGAAGTAGAGGGTTGGTAAACAGTGTAGAATTTTCATCGTAGGCATGTTCACTTATGTAGTTGCCACATAAATTATCATTAATGATAAATAATTTAAAAATTAGCCGTCCCTGCAAATTGCAAGACTTAGACTAATAATAAACAAGTAAAGCATGGAGGAGAACAGCTCATCTCTTTATTTTTAAGGTTTTATATTTAAATTCCACAAAATTTAAAAAAATATATATATATATATATTCATAATCAACACTTATTTATGGATTGATTCGGTGCGAGTACAAAATTACTTGACGTCCATGTGTATCATTGTCTCATGACAGTTTACAACGTTGTTTCTTGTCTAAACAGAATGTCCAATCAAAATAGAGTTGTCTTAAATCCAAACCATTGTCCCAAACAAATGAATACTCAGAAAAACATCAAAGACTAGATTGATTTATCCAAACAACTCATTTTTCACAAGGTTAAATGAATATCAAAATTACCTTCTGGTCAAAAAATCCCTAACCCAAACACAAAAAGTCTTGTCTGATGCAAAGAGCCATGAAACTTTAAGCATAAACCAATCTTCAACCATGTCAAGTATATTTGGTGTTACTGCCTTGTTCACCAAGCAATCTACTATATTTGGCGGTATTACTGCCTTGTTCACCAAGCAATCTAGTAGCTACGACTTAGAAGATACGATATGGCTTCCCCATGGTGCTCTTCAAGTTCAGGCACTTCACCTGATTCCAAAACAACCGTCTCTTCAGTTACCGAAAAACCCTAACACGTGAAACATCAACAAAGAAGATCAGAAAATGAGGGACTTACATTTTGCCAATTCTTCTTCAGCAAGGAGACCAAGAAGTTGACACTAAGTTGGACATTCTGGAAGATTTGCTTTTCGTCCATGCTGCAGTTCCCGACAGCAACACCCATGCAAAGCACTTTCTTCAGTTGGAACTTCACGGTGGCTTTGATCTCGTTGACCTTGGCCTCAAGGGACTCCTGGTGAGTAACCAGTGTCGGGAACTTGCCTGCAGCACCAAAATATGAGATACATCTGAAATTTGTGAGAACAAGCGGTTAAGAAAGTAAAAACATGTTACTAATCGTTGTCTCAGATTTAAAATGTTGATATTTTGTGTCCCAACTATCAGAATTGTTACTTTTCACTTTTTTTGACTGATTTTAGCGTTTTCCAAAGTATATAAGATTTGTTCCTCATGGTTTAGGCTTATTTGATGCTTAAAAAACATGTTTTTGTTTTGTAAATTTTAAGAGAAAAAAGTGGAAAGCAACAAAACAGATAGTTTAGACACCGTATACCAACATTTTAAATCCGGGACAGCAATTAGCAACATGACATATAGTTAGGACTGTTTTTAGGTCCCAATAATAAATACGAAAGTTTTTGCATGAGAAGACACTTGCCTGCCTTGTTCAAACCAGGTCCGAGGAGACGAGGGATCTGTTTGATGACAGCTTCTGATGCAAGGAAAGCGTGATATTTCTTCGCGAGCTTCTTAACCAATTTCTTGTTTTTGTTCAGTTTTTTCAACCCTTCGACATCCATGTACTCCATGCCGATCTTCGTGGCCTGCAGAAAAGATTCAAAAGGAAAGGGCATATCAATGGAGGTTCAAACAAGAAAAACAGAAGATAAGAATTGAGCAATTCATTAAGTGACTGTTAGATAATAGATTGTAGCTAGTACTGCCAAGTGATTATCAAGCTGCAATGAATAAGCCTCCCCCATCAAAATAAATGTCGTTCTTCTACTAAGTGCATGTACTTAATACACTTATTATCATAAATGGTAAGTCGGTAAATACCAAAAACCATAATCGTGTTAATTAAATGGCTTGCCATGTTTATTTTCAGCTCATAACACTCGAAGCACCAAAAAAAATTCTAGGCATAAAGAAAACAGGAGGCCAGAACAATTCATAATAATCATCTTCTAAATGCACACGGCATTAAATCAGCATAAATTCTCAACTTTGGGACCGTTACTAACTGAATATATTGTATTTTATCAAATAGTAACTTGGATGTTGCTGGATAAGAAAGTTAAGGAACCAAAAAAGGCTTTATTACATACCGCTTCAACGTGTTGAGCATCACCAAGCATGCAGACCTTCATCTTGGGACGAGGAATGTGTGGCAACTTGACTGATCCACTGAAACGCTTATCCTTCTGGGGGTCGTAGTTTTTCAACCCAATTTGAAGCTCAATGGTCTCGACAAAGTTGCGCTTCTTCTCAGTGGAATCATTCTTGATCCCTGAGATAGCTTCTCGAAGAGCATCACTCTGAAGCTTACTGTATCACAATGCCAAATAACAACTCGAGTAAGACCACTGAAAAGCAAAAAAACAAATATTCATAAAGTGCAATTACTTCCCGATACACTTAAAAAGGTTCCATGAAAGTTTGAAAAATATAATTCTGAATAACCGAGTTCTACATTTTCATATGAAAGCTACATTGTGAAACTATAAACTCGACAACACTGTAATCGAGTCGTATTCTAACAACTGAGCTTGAATTTTAAAGATTGTCGCTCAAATTGTGTTCTTAACGATATAAGCCACAAAACCTAGCATTTCCAACCCTTCACATGGTTCTTTCTTAGTACTACTCAATAATGACAAGTGAAAACAATGGCTATATCAAATAAATCACATCCTACCAACGACAATGGAGTAAATACATAATGTGCAAGGTAGATCACAACCGAGATACGAATTTGCAGCAATACGAATGAAATTTGCAGTTGCTAAAATGCAGCAGCATAGAGACACCATACGTACCTCATTTTGAGCTGCTTACAGGCCTCCTAAATCCTGAAAGAAAATTCTGCCCTAGATCAGAATCAGCTCAAAAATCCAGCTTGTGTCAGCTCAAAAGTGATTTCGATGATCAAGCGAGTAAAAATCACACATTTTCGCCGGATTGACTCTACTGTCATCCACCGAGAATTAAAGAATCAACTAATCAATCAAAATTTGGTGCAGAATCGGATGCGGAGAATGCAAATTTCATGATGAGCAAAGTGCATCTATGGCATTAGGGAAGAGAACGTACCGGAGTAAGGAGATGCAATCCGAAGCAACAAGAGAGGAACCGCTTGTGCTGTGCCTGTATTATATGTCCGAATCTCGCTGATAAACCCTAGTTGATAATTATACTGGACCTCCGATATTATCCTCTCATTTGTATTAGCCCAAAACATTTATTTACCAATTTGCTAATCTATGTTTCACCGGTCGGATAATTTGTTAACGTATGTTTTTTTTTTTCGGTTTGCTAGCACTAGGGTTGTCAACGGGGCGGTCGGGGCGGGTATCGCTTGCTCCGTACCCGCCCCGCGGGTCGAGATGGTCGACCCATACCCGCCCCACACAGTTCGCGGGGCGGGGCGGGTCGACCCGTGGGTCACCTATTAGTAGTACATAATATATTATTAGCAATTTAAACCCTAAATTCTATATTTACCATATACAAATTCAATTTAAAATTTAAATCACAAATAATAAATTTAACTTCAAATCCAAATACAAGTCACAAATTCTAATTATTTTAACTATGTATTATGTTATCTATATAGTTTTATATAAATACGTGTAATATATATATAAATTATACATATACGGGGCGGGGCGGGGCGGTCAACGGGGCGGGGCGACCCCAAAACCGTACCCGCCCCACGGGTCACGGATCGCGGATCAACGGGTTAGAATCGGGGCGGGGCCCGCGGGTCACGGATTACCCGTGACCCGTTGCCACCCCTAGCTAGCACGGGTTTTACCGGTCGGATAATTTGTTGGGCCAAGTTTTCTTTGGTAAATTTGATAGCCCGGGTTTTACTAATTAGTCAATTTGCGAGCTCAAGCTTCTCCAAATGGATAATGTACTTTATAGTTTACATTTTTCGTCATTTTTTACAAACGTGTACACATGCTCGTCACATACTTATCAAAAAAAAAATTAAGCTAGCAAATTGTATAGTCGGTGAAACATGAGTAGGCAAATTGGTACTTATCACACTTTCCTTCACAATTTAGTAATGCCGGAAATTAATAATCGAAAACTAAAAAATGAGGGAACGCATTACGAGGTAATTTCGCACTCGAATGATCAGTTTATTCTCTAATCTTATCTTAGATTGAAAAATCCGTTTTAATTGAGTTTGCCATCTTGTTGAATCATGCAATAATATTGTAACATAAGTTGATATAGTTGATAACTGTTTGTTGATATTTATATTGGTTCGGTATCTTTGATTTGTCTTCAGATGTATAAGATGTGCAATATAATTATTTGTTATTATTATATTATAAAATGTCACTTGGCAATCTAAAGAGATTATTATATTAGAAAATACTATATGTTGAAACAGTTGAATTGAAGTTTTAAAATTAATTTTAGAACTTATATACTTAAATTTATTAGATTTGGCCAACTGAAAACTTTATTATATATAAATATATGAAAACAACATTCAAGTTGGATTACAAAGACAATCATTTGAATCGGTACAACTTTTGTTATAGAATCATTTTCTACAAAAAAAAAAATAAATAAAAAAACAAAACAAAACAAAATTTTGTGCATTGGGCAACTTAGTAAAAGTAAAAGCTCCACATTGCAATTTTGCAAAATATCAGAACCTTCCTTCGTCACACGCTTGACCACGCGCCCCCCAACTTGGTGCGCGAAGAAAACCCAATCTACGTTGACGACGATTCTCGTCCAAATTTCCCATTTTATCATCTGAGCAATCTCTCCGATTCCGATCATAATCGAATCGGAATGCAAACTATCATATTTCTTTGATCATTTTGATTTCTGGATCCCAACATTGGTTTCAGTTCAATTGGATTCGATTCCTTAATCCTTGTGATTCCAGCTTCAGGGTTCAGTTACGTGCTTTTCTGCGATTAATTGATTCAGATTCTAGGGTTTCTCTGTACTTAGTCAGCTATCGGAGTCTCCGCATGCGATCCTCGGACAGTTGACCTCGAACGATGTACAGCAACTTCAAGGAGCAAGCGATCGAGTATGTCAGGCAGGCGGTGCATGAAGACAATGCCGGCAACTACGCCAAAGCCTTCCCTCTGTACATGAACGCGTTGGAGTATTTCAAGACCCATTTGAAGTACGAGAAAAACCCTAAGATCAGGGAGGCAATCACGCAGAAATTCACCGATTACCTCCGCCGTGCGGAGGAGATCCGAGCCGTGCTTGATGAGGGAGGTCCTGGGCCTGCCTCGAATGGAGACGCGGCTGTGGCAACGCGACCAAAAACAAAGCCAAAGAATGGTGAAGGTGGCGGTGATGATGCCGAAAAGGAGAAGCTTAAGGCTGGGTTGAACTCAGCTATTGTAAGGGAGAAGCCTAATGTGAAGTGGAATGATGTCGCTGGGCTCGAAAGTGCGAAGCAGGCCTTGCAGGAGGCAGTTATATTACCAGTGAAGTTCCCTCAGTTTTTTACTGGTCCGTTATGATCCCTAGTTCATTTTATCTGTGTTTGTTTGGTGAGCTGATGAGAGAGCTTTAGTGATGCTTAGCATTCTGGTTTTAGTTGTTCTGCATATAGAAACTTTTGGTCGTTGAGCTTCTGTTCTGTCTCAAGCGATGAAACATTTGGTTCGAGTTTGGCTTTTGAGTGACAAGATTCAGCTTCTTAGGGAGCTTCTGTTGAGAAGGATATGTTCTTATATAAGTAATTGATATCACACAGTTTGGTTTTTGCACTCAAACCAGCACTTATCTTCCATACGTAACACAGTCAGACGGGCATATGTTATTTTGCCAAGTTGAATCATATTCTGGTTGTAGGATTTGTGTGTTATGTAGCTTCTAGCTGTTCGCAACTGTATAGTGAAACCTGCAGAATCATATCATTAATGCTAGATTTTGATCGAAAACTGCTGGTAACTAAAGTTTTTGTAAACTTCTACAGGCAAGAGACAACCCTGGAGGGCTTTTCTGTTGTATGGTCCTCCCGGAACAGGGAAGTCTTATTTAGCTAAAGCTGTTGCAACTGAAGCGGACTCTACATTTTTCAGGTAACTTTGCTTCTTCTTTTTTTCACACTGGCATTGTGCTCATAGTACCAAGGACGTTTTACTCTTAGTCTCTTGCACGATGCTTTCTTTTTTTTCTTCCATTCTTTGTTTGTTCAAGGCGCCAGTCTAAGCCTTGCTTTTGGATTCCAAAATATATGTACAAACCTAATAAACCATTGATGCTTTTGGTGTTCTGACCGAAATGGCTCGATAGTACCCTTTCAAGTTAACCTCCTTGGGGTTAATCAATCTTTGCATATTACTATTGTACCAAGACCCATATTCATGCTTATGGGTTGATCTCCAATCAAATACCTAGCTACTCCTTAGTGCATGTTTTGTGGGGAGTGTTGAATAGGGAGCAATAGAGCACGACTCCATGGTTATGGCCCAATTATAAAGAGATGATTGACATGCACTTTAATTTCCTCCTCAAAGAGTTACCTCTGATAGGACTGTAAATACCCCTATTTACTATTTAGAAATGAGTGTTATTTTCCTTTTATGGTGACTTGCAACAAAAGCTATTTATATATTCATTTTCAGTTTTTCAATTATGTGTTGGACAGTGTGTCTTCTTCAGACCTTGTGTCGAAGTGGATGGGTGAGAGTGAGAAGTTAGTATCCAGTCTTTTCCAAATGGCTCGTGACAGTGCGCCATCCATTATTTTCATCGATGAAATTGATTCCTTGTGCGGGCAGCGTGGAGAGGGTAATGAGAGTGAAGCTTCTAGACGAATCAAAACTGAGCTTCTTGTCCAGATGCAGGTAATTGTGGACTTCCCAGATGTTTTTTTGTTATGGTGATGAAGCCTTGTAGAGTTATGAATTATACATAACAAAATCACTGCCCATTCATTTTGCTTCTCTCAAATGAGAAAATGTCACCCGAAATCATCTTTAGTTGTCTAAGGTATTGGGACCTAAAGTCTTGGATCTGTTGAATGTTTCACTGAGATCTCTGTTGGATCTAATATCCTTAGGATATTCATACGAGTGAATGGATGTCTTTGTTCTAAGAAACTTTCACGAATTAGTTTAAAAAACAATCCATTTCATTATATGAAAAGGGATATGAATTATTTGCATTGTATTTGTTGCTGGATAGATTCATTATGTGCCTTTACAATATTTGCTCATGGTTTATCCTCCTGGATGTCATGCATATTTTAAGTCTGACTTGAGTCATGAATACGTTACCGAATAAAAAGGTTCTACGTGTGAATGCTTATGTGAAAGCACTTGTTCTTTGAAAATTCAGGGTGTTGGCCATGGTGATGAGAAAGTTCTTGTTCTTGCAGCAACCAATACTCCGTATTCCCTTGATCAGGTAAACTTCAATACAGATGATTGTTATCTATTCAACCTTGGTGGCTATAGATTGGTTCTTACTGCAGGCAATTAGGCGGCGTTTTGACAAGCGAATATACATTCCACTACCTGATTTGAAGGCTCGGCAACACATGTTCAAGGTATTGAGAGGCGGATTTTTTTATAATAATACATAACTAAGATGAATTTTTCCTGCTGATGTTGCTGCTACTGTATGCAAGTTACTGTAACCATTACTACTGAATCGTGTATTAGGTGCACTTAGGAGATACTCCGCACAACTTAACCGAAAGTGATTTTGAAAACTTAGCACGCCGAACAGAGGGATATTCTGGTTCAGACATATCTGTTTGTGTAAGTCTATGTTCTGCATTACCTCATCCCATCTATAATTGCTAAGCCTTGGTGGGCCTTCTGGATCAAATCTGAGGCAGTGTCCATTTGTGTACAGGTTAGGGGTGTTCTCTTCGAACCCGTTCGTAAGACCCAAGATGCTATGTTCTTCGTAAAGACTCCAAATGGCATGTGGGTGCCGTGTGGACCAAGACAACCCGGTGCCATCCAAACAACCATGCAGGAATTGGCAGCCCAAGGAGAAGCATCAAAGGTATTCTGTCATAAGTAGTTGCTTACCTGAGACTCGATTGATCAAACCCGAAAGGAAAACTGCTTCATTTTTTAATGTTGTATTTTCTGCCTTTTGGGTTATGAACCTAAAAACAGTCCCAACTATAGGTCATGTTGCTAATCGCTGTCCCAGATTTAAAACGTTGATAATTGGTGTCCCAACTATCAGATTTGCTGCTTTTCACTTTTTTTATTGATCTTGGCGTTAAAATTGACGTTTTAAGCAACAAAAACACGACGTTTTATGCTTATTTGATGCTTAAAAAACATGTCTTTGTTCCATCGATTTAAAATAAAAAAGTAGAAACCAACAAATCTGATTGTTGGGATACCGAATATCAACGTTTTAAATCTGGGACAACGATTAGCAACATGGTCTATAGTTGTGACTGTTTTTAGGTTCGTAAAACTCAACTTTTCCTATAGCTTTGTCTTACCTATAAGGATATGTGCAGATTCTTCCCCCACCAATCTCAAAGACAGATTTTGACAAGGTGCTAGCTAAGCAGAAGCCAACAGTGAGCAAAAAAGATCTGGAGGTTCATGAGAGATTCACCGCGGAGTTTGGCGAGGAAGGGTAAATGTAGCCGACTCGGGTGAAGTTATATACATATGTATGCCGGAGATGTCCTTGAGATAAGATACATTGTATCTTAAATCTGCTTTTACACTAGAAAGGGCTCCAAAAACACTACACTCTTGTGTTGCCTTTAGATGGTTTATTCTCACGACTTTGCTTTTGGTAATATACACTCATTTGGCATTTGTTTGCTGCAATTTGTATAAAGGAGTTGTTTGATCGATAAACTACCTTTAAGAACGAGGGGCAATTGCTTTCACTTAGTTTTTGGTGTAGTTGTGACCCTAAAAGTTGTACTTTTTTTCGATTTGGCCTTTTAAAACTTAGTTTAAAAGTTCTAAGAAATAACGCCAATACAAACACTACAATGCTATGCAATATTGTAACTGTTTAACACTTCATCTATTAAAGATTTCAAGTTTAAGTTAAGGGTGGTTAAAAAACGGATCTAGTCTTGGATTTTTCTACTATGTTTTGGGAGCACCATGTTTTTGGTTTTTTTAATACTATGGTGGACTTAATTGTAACATAAGTAAAACTTTAAAAGTATGAAAAAATATGAATTTTTTTAACTACACCTAAGATGTGTATCATACTATTAATAATATCAATTTACCTATGGGGTTCAGATTTGATTTTGGTCCTTATTTTGGTCCAGGATCGATCTACGACCATTGAATTTTAGTCCTCCTGATTTTGGTTCTTCATAAAATGTTCTTAGTTTTTTTTTTTAATTCTGATTTTAGTCCAGACCGTTATGACCATTTAACACCGTTTAAACTTTAAACCCCGCTGAATGTAAAAACATTTATAATCAATATTTTACGCTTTGGATAGATTAGAAGATTTCATTAAAAAAAATGAGAATTCCCTAGAACTTCCGGACCTTTCTATCACGTTTCATATGCATCATATTTGTGATATATATATATTGTCCTAAATGAAAAATTGACATTAATAATTATATGATGCAAATTATAGATGTAGCTAAAAAGTTTTTTTTTTTATTATTACAATTAAATCATTCATAATTATAAAAATAGCCCAAATATAATGTTTCACTTTCACCTAACGAAATGTAAGCCTAATTTGGGCTCCGAGGTAATGCTTGCTGGAATCCATAATTAAACTTTTATTGGGCTAAATTAAGGCCCAATAAGAAATCCTCAAATTTCTGATCTCCCATCCCCTTCATCACCGTCATTATAAATTGAAGCGCAGCAGCATAAGCTCATCTTTCTCAGAAACCCTAGAAAGAGCAGTCTCTTGCAGTTTGAGCTCCGCCGTCGTTAAGCAAAGTTCAAAGTATGACCTTCATCCTCATCTCTTTCATTCGAAGCTTTGATTGCTCGATCTGTAAAGGATCAGTTAAAAGTGTGTTTACTAATGGAACTCTGGTTTTGGATGCAGAATGAAGGTGGTCGCTGCCTACTTGCTCGCCGTCTTGGGAGGGAACTCCAGCCCTACTGCTGAGGATATCAAGGACATTCTTGGATCAGGTACAGCACTAATTAGGTGATATAGTTTACTTTTTGATGGATCCGATTCTTTTGAACTGTTAATTAGTTTGCTGGATTACTAATACCCTGGATCCATTGCATGTATAGCTAATTTGTTCCTCTGCCACTGCTGAATTTTATTATTTTGAATACCTTTGCTAATATCTCTTTAGATCCTGGAATTGTTATTACATGGTAGAAGTTTTGGTTTTTCAATTACATGTGTAAGATTTGACTGATCAGTGGAGCATGTTCTCTCATAGATGAACAAGTATTTCTGTTTTGCCTGGATTCAAGTCTAGTTGGTTATTTCTGCTGCGAAGGGCTAGGTTGCCACTGAGAAGGAACTACATCAATGTTGTTAGATGTCTGGCTAGATCATCTTGTGCTTAGTTCAGTTGATATATTGTATAGAATGAATAGTTTCCAATTGAATATCTTTGAGAAGTAACTATATCATCGTTGTTAGATGCAAGATAATCTTGTGCTTAGTTCAGTTGATATCTTGTATAGAATGAATAGTTGTTTCCAGTTGAATATCTTTGAAAAGTAACTATATTAATGTTGTTAGATGTCTGGCTAGATAATCTTATTCTTAGTTCAATTGATATCTTGTATAGGATAAATAGTTGTTTCCAATTGAATATCTTTGAGAAGTAACTATATCAATGTTCTTAGATGTCTGGCTAGATAATCTTGTGCTTTGTTCAGTTGATATCTTGTATAGATTATAGAATCAATATTTGTTTCCAATTCAACATCTATTATCTTCTACTGATCGGTTTTGAATCCAGTCACTTGCTGGTTAACTTTCAGACTGAATAATGCTACTCTGAAAGTTTCTATCTTTCAAATATAACACTGATGGATACAACTACTCTAGAGTTTAATGAATGGGATTAAGTACACAGCAAGTTACCTCTTATTTTCATTTCTGCTCGGCATGTTCTTTTGAGGGTTATTAATTTGTTCAGAAACAACTACTAAAGAACTGGGTATTTGATCGACAGTGGGAGCAGAGGCTGATGACAGCAGGATAGCTTTGCTATTGTCAGAGGTTAAGGGAAAAGACATTACCGAGCTCATTGCATCTGGAAGGGAGAAGCTCGCCTCTGTACCTTCCGGTGGTGGTGGTGTTGCTGTTTCAGCTGCTCCTTCTGCTGGTGGAAGCGGTGGAGCTGCCCCTGCTGCTGAAGCCAAGAAAGAGGAGAAGGTTGAAGAGAAAGAAGAGTCTGATGATGTAAGTATCCCGAAACCCTAGTCAAACCTAAACATCTTAGCTTCAAATCAATAAATGTAAATGGCTTAATTACCAAAAAGCGATCCGAACTTTGAATGTTTTACATAAAAAAAACTGAACTTTTTTTCTTAACGAAAAGCAAACTAAACTTTAAACATTATAGCAAAATGCAAAACATGATGAAAATTGAAAAAGTTACATCTGCATGATGTATTTTGACAATAGCAATATTGATTCATCTATCATGTGTCACATTAACATGCATGATGTGATTGTAATATGCACAATTTCATATAACTTATGAATGAAGAAACAGCGCAGTTTGCGGTTTGCTATAATATCGAACGTTGAGATTGTTTTTTATCAAGAAAAGAAATTTCGATTTGTTTTTTTTTTTTTGCAAAATGCTCAAAGTTTGATTTGGTTTTTGGTACTAAACTCAATGTAAACTTTTTCATTTTCTTGTACTTGGTCCGATTCAAACTTTGCTTCTATTGTTGCAGGACATGGGTTTCAGTCTCTTTGATTAGAAAGACAGGTTCTTCTCCACCACTGGAATCATTATCATTAAAGTTAGATTTGTTTGTTTTGTTTCTTGAACGTGCTTTATATATCATTGTTTCTGGATCCTGTAAAATTTTGGTTAGATGATGAGATTTTCACTCTTTGCTTGCATTATGATGAGTTTATGTTCCAAGTTTGGTGCATGGATCATTGAATCTCCATTATGTAAATTAGATTGTGTACTCAGTTTTAAGGTATATGGTAAACAGTGTTTATTCGAAAGCTAAGATTTTGTGGTTGAAAATTTATCATTTCTGTGTTTTGGTATATGGTATGTGGAAATCTTGGGAAAATAAATTGTTTAGTGTTTCAGATTTGTCTCATGTGTCAGTTTATTATCTCAGTATTAAATTGTTAATATTTAGTGTTCCAGGTTTCAATTTTTTGCGATTTGGTTTTCCGTCTAATTTTGGGTTAACTTTGACGGATTGAGATGAAAAGATAATTTTGCCCCTTATACTTTTTTTTTTCAAAGCAACTCTGTCCGATTTCGTTCACCTACCTCCGATTTCGAGCCACTCACCTACGATTCCGGCCACCCACCTTCGAATCGAGGTCGGAGGCAGTTGGAATCGCTTGCTACATCGCGGGTCGCAGGGAAGATCTGTGTCGGAAATGAGTTGACAATGGTGCTTCATGGCCGCCGCCGGGAAGATTTGAGCCGGAACAAAGTGGTCGGACTGCACTCAATGGTGCTTCATGGCCACCGGGCAGAGTGGTCGGACTGGGCAGTCAGAGACCCGATCGTAGATGGTAGTGGTGACCTGATTCCGGCTACATGTGTTAGTTTGAGCATTTTAAATTTTATTCGGTCACGTGCTAACCACGTGATCGAATTCTGTCAAATGATATTTTAATCTTGTAACACAAAAAATTTACAAATATGTGTAAACCTGAAACATAGGTCTTTTTTCGGAAATCTATATACTCAAGGAAGAATATATATATATATATGTATCTTCTTCCTCTGAAGTTCCAACTATTTGGAGTAAAATGAATACACTGAGCTCGCACTGTACCAGATTGCCCTCTGCCACCAATTTACACTTATGCCATCGCTCGCAGTTTCTCCCTCTACATTTCTCTCTCCTCTCTGCTCACAATTGCCAAAAGTCAACACCTTTAAAAATTTTCCATCAAAACCCACCCAAGTCCAGTTCTTGTTCGCGTTCTCGGACTCCGAAGATTCGTTCATCAATGGCTTCTTCAGCGTCCGCTGAGCCGAAGCCCTTCGCCGTTCTCTTCGTGTGCCTCGGCAACATCTGTCGGAGCCCAGCTGCCGAGGGAGTGTTCAGAGATATCGTCAAGAAGCGAGGATTAGATTCCGAGTTCGAGATTGATTCCGCTGGCACAATTAATTACCACGAGGTAGATTATTGTTTGAGATGATTCTGAAAATGAACACGATCTAGGGTTTTCGTTTCTCAATCTTCTGCATTTTGGGGTTGAAGGGCAATTTAGCTGATCCCAGAATGAGGTCAGCTGCGAAGAGGCGCAGCATTGAGATAACATCGTTATCGAGGCCAGTTCGCCCCTCTGATTTCCGTGATTTCGATCTCATCCTTGCCATGGATAAGCAGAACAGAGGTATCAATAGTAAAAAGAATGCTTTTGATCATCCTTGGATTCAATACCTAAGCAGATATTTGTTAAACACAATGTGGCCTTGTTTTGGTGTTAATGTAGAGGATATATTGGAGGCTTTTAATAGGTGGAAATTCAGAGAACCCCTCCCTGAAGATGCACATAAGAAGGTCAGTCCTAACTGCACACTGTATTTCATCAAGATAGTATTGAAGTTGTGACGTAATATGAATTTGGCATCATATTCAAGATTACTATCAATATAGAGAGTTCTTATGTAGTGTAAATGTATCATCATCATCATCTGTCTGTGCAGGTTAAGTTAATGTGCTCATACTGTAAGAGACACAGTGAGACTGAAGTACCGGACCCGTACTACGGTGGACCACAGGGTTTTGAGAAGGTAACCATGAATTAATGATATGATTCTTTGTTTCCTGTTTGCTACCTTTGGTCCGAGCTGCTTGGTTTTGAAGTTCGGTGATAATGACATGCCAAACTTGTTGCTAAGCCACACCTATTATAAAAGTTATGCATCTGATCTAACCTCGAAACAAAATTTTGAAAATGATTGAGGATACAATTTAGATCATAAGCAGGGAAGGCTAGAAAACCCTAGCTGCCTCCCAATTTCCCGAATTTGGGATATTCGAATCTGTCATTTTTTAAATGATGATTTGCTTATTTCCCCCAACTCTTGCTCCTGTCCATTTGAAGTACTAGATCAATCAGCCCTTACTCCAAAATAAATTTAAATTTCAAATTTGATGGATTAAAGTGAACTTAATGTTCTTTTCCCCGAGTATATGTCGTGACTACATGGATGGAAACTATTATGAAGCTTAAAATGTTTGATTGTGAGTACGAAGTCACACATTAGCGATATATAATTATTCTCAGTGTTGACTTCGAGAATTTCTTTTCGAGCTTCTGGCATATCCTATAGATCAATCAATGTGGTTCATTAACTTATATGATAGCTCTTACTTTTCACTAGCTATAAAGTTTTACCTTTTATTGTTACCATGTGGTGGGTAAGTGAAGGGGGATGGTTCACTTTGGCACAAATATCAAATTTGAACAAACCCCAATCTTAAAACTTTTTGCAGACTCCAGTTTACGAAATTAGTGTTAAATTTGTTCTTGCATGGCAGCAGAGTCTTTCCTTGTAGTATTAATGTTCTTGTAAAATTTATGCAACTTGCAGGTGCTAGATATGCTAGAAGATGCATGTGAATCATTGTTGGATAGCATATTGGCAGAGAAGAAGAGCAGCTGATGGATTCTTTTAGTGAATTTACATGATTGTTCATTCAACTGCAAGATTGGCCAAAAAAATTGAACTGCAACTCTGCAAGGCCTCTGTATTACCACACATTGTAAGACTATTCCAAAGTATATGAAGAAGCTTTATTAGATCAGAATTTCATCTTTGCTGAATCCTAATGTCTCTACTAACTGACTAACACACCCTTCTCTCTATAACCAGAAGGTGAAATGAATCTAAGTATACCAAACCCTTCACTACCAAAGAAGAATCAAACCCTACTAAACTGCAGTTAAACCTTGTGGAAGAATCACTGAGCAATTCTTCTTCTTCTTTACACATCATCCATGTCTTGGTCATTATCATTGTCTGCATTGTAGTATTCGTCGTCCCGTTGAATCTGCTTGTCTCGAGTTCGCTCTGAAAATACATAATTGTGCACATCAGAATAGGCAGCAGAGAATTGATAGGCATCCTTATTCTCCCACATGGTGATATTTGTTTTCAGGGTTAAAAACCTAAAGACAGACTCATCTCAACTATAGGTCAGGTTGCTAATCATTGTCCCATATTTAAAATGGTTATTAACCTATGGAATGTCTGAATTTTGACCCATGTTAACCGGAGAGATCTGAATTTTTAAAAGTTAATTTGGAAGATCTTAATTTTCAACTTTGTTGATATTAGAGGTCTTCGTCAATTTTTGCAGTTAAAACTGATGAAATTTAGTCACATGCTTGGCATGTGACCGGAAATAAACTTAAATCCCGAAAATGCCCTCCGACTAAATTGTGCCCCACATGCTTGACTTGAAAAGACAAAAATGCCCCTTAAAGCAAAAAAAACATTTTCTTAATTTGACTTCAGTGGTAATTTTGTCATTTCACATTTTTTCAAATAAGGTATTAAATAAACAAATATTAAAAGGGGTAAAAGTGTCATTTCACACAATTCTGTTAAATTTAACCCTAAAAATGGACGGAAAACCAAAGTTGAAAATTCGGTCATTCCAAATTAACTTTTAAAAATTCAAACCTCTCTGGTTAATATTGGTCAAAATTCAGACATTTCATAGGTTATTAACCCTATTTAAAATGTTGATATTCAGTATCTCCAACTATCTGATTTGTTGCTTTCCACTTTTTTCGACCGACTCTGGCATCAAAATTGACATTTTAAGCAACAAAAACATGTTGATTTTCACTTTTCCGAAGTATCAGATTTGTTGCTAATGGTTTAGGCTTATTTAATTATTAGAAAACATGATTTTAATTCGTCAATTTTAAGAGAAAAATGTGGAAACCAACCAGATATCTGGAACACCGAATATCGACATCTTAAATCTAGGACAACTGATTAGCAACATAGCCTATATTTGGGACTGTTTTTAGGTTTTTAACCCTTGTTTTTAACAGCAAAATTATGAAATGAGACCCTAGAAAGTATATACTCCCTATATTAATAGGGAGGAGAACTTTGGGACATGGTATTGATTGAAACTTACGGTCCACTCGTTCATCGGGGTTCAGCTGATCTTCATCGAAATCTGGAATATAAAAATCCGGAGGCACCTGGAATAGAACACAAACAAATACCAATTTTAACTAACTACTGCAAATACAGAAGAAAATTAATATTACTTCTCAATCAGTGCAATGTGAAAATCATCTCTGCCACGAACCTCTTGCATCTGCACACTCGGAGCATGCTGGATGAATCGAAGATTTTCCAGGACTTGCATTTTGATGGTGCTTACATAAGTTTTGCTATTCAAATTCTCCTGCACAACCAATACCACAAAAAGGTTAAGAACCAAAAAAAATGTAATGGGCAATTTAAGAAAAGAAATGGAGAATTGCATACGATGTGTCCCTGAGGAATCTTCAAAGAGTACTGTGGTCCAAAATACTTTATGTAGTCATTATCTGGGATCTCTGTCAATAAAAAGGATGGAAATGTGTAAACTTTGAACAGAAAACCGCACCATAAATTAAGGCAATCGACATAGAACAACATAAATATAGTAACTGGAGTTGTTCTTTCGCCCCAGATTCAACATTTTCAAATTACGTTTAATAGCACGTTTCAAAACAATTTTGTTTAAAAAATAAAACTTTAAGGAAAAGAAGATACCGTTAGGGAGTTCTGTATCTAACAAGACGCCTGTTTCAACAGCCCAACATCGAGCGACATTTTCTTTTGTGTATCCACCTCCTCCAGTAACCTGCAAACCAATGTTGTTCATCACTTCATCTCGTTAATTTATTCGAGATAGAGTGATAGATAGAGAGCATACCAGCAAAGGGATATTAAATTTTTTCACAAATCTAACACACTCAGCATGTCCTGACAAATGAAAATAGCACGATATCAGATTTTATTTAAGTAAGCTTTCTCTGAATATGCCTCCAAACAAACTAGAGTAATTATCAACTATCATAGAGAAAGAAGAGATGATATGGACCATCAATGGAGAGATTGAAACATCCCAAGCGGTCACCCGCAAGTGAATCTGCGCCACATTGGAGAACTATTGCACCAGGCTGGTATGTTTCGACAACCTTGGCAATGATCTACGTATCGCAGATGAAGAAAATACATTATATTGCTGCCACACTACAGTATTAGATAGCAAATTTGTAATTACACTAGGGTTTTACAGAAAGCTTACAGCTTTAAAAAGTCGAGTGAAGCCAACGTCATCAATCCCATCCTTAAGTGGAACATTTATGGCGTAAAATTTTCCTTCTCTTTCTCCTATTTCCTTCAATTGCCATTTTCCAATAAATACAACTTCAGTTTTTTAGGGAAAAGTTGACTACTTTGAAGTCATTATGTTGCAAATATAGACATAGAAAGGATTCAAAGCTCCTTACAACAATAAATTTAGGAGATAACAACAGGGAGAATGAACTACAAGAAAAGACAGCAAAAAAAAGAAGAAGTAAGAATTGCTTATTATCGACTTCAGGTTACATGTGAGAGAAGTAACAACTTAGAAAAACTTGAACAAGAAAGATGCATAGAATCAAGGGATAAGAACCTAAACACAGTCCCACTATAGACCATGTTGCTAATCGTTGTCTCAGGTTTAAAATGTTGATATTCGGTGTCTCAACTATCACATTGGTTGATTTCCACTTTTTTCTCTTAAAATTGACGAAACAAAAACATATTTTAAGCATTAAATAAGCCTAACCCATGAGCAACAAATCTGATACTTCGGAAAAGTGGAAAGTTTTGTTGCTTAAAACGCCATTTTTAACGCCAAAATCACAGTCGAAAACAAGTGGAAACCAACAAATCAAATTGTTGGGAAACCAAATATCAACATTTTAAATCTGGGACAACGGTTAGCAACATAACATATAGTTTGGACTGTTTTTAGGTTCTTAACCCTAGAATCAAACATATTAAACACCTCCTTCTTCATTGATTCTATTGCAATTGGTTTATAAAAAAATTATCCTGGAGATACGACAGAGAAACAGTGGATCATCCATAATGTGCCAGTCATATCTATCTATCTACTGAATAAAAGAGGGACAACACTTTCAGTGACCAATTGGAATGCTAACAAGGTATTCTCAGGTTACAAGTTGGACACTGCGAGTCCAGTAAAATCCTCAATCTTCTCTCTTACAATAACAAAGAAAGCATGAAATGCGACGAATAAATTCATTTCTGGAGGAATGGATTGTGTAGCATTTGCCTAAAGGCTGCTCCTACTCAAGCTACTCAGTCATCCACAGCAAATATAGTAAAAAAAAAAATTGATGCATGTTATGAAAACTTCAAAAGGTAGTTGACATCTGAATTACCTTAGCATCACCAGTTCCAGGAAAAAATTGATCCCCAAACTTATGAAAGCTTACAGTCATGACCCTGCCAAATAACAACACTAGATATCTAATTAGTCTCATAGAGTCATAGAGAAAATGGCCTCATTTTTAAGGAGAAAAAGAGTCAATATTCAAAGAGAGTATATTTTTACCTGTCAGTAAAATAAAAAGCTTCTTCTACACCATCACCATGATGCACGTCTATGTCTATGTACAGGACACGTGGATGATATTTAAGCAGCTCTAAAATCCCTAGGACCAAGTCATTAATGTAACAAAATCCAGACGCCTCACACTTCTTCGCATGGTGCAATCCCCCAGCCCAGTTTATAGCTATGTCACAGAGTTTGTTATTCAATCTGCGTGCCGCATCTGCAGTCATATTCCATGATTAGCTGGGGAAACCGGAAATTTGAGATTCTAGGAACACATTGAGGCGTATTTCAACTAACCAATTGTTCCACCAGCATAAATTTGACAAAACTCGAACAGATTCTCAAAGACGGGACAATCTTCACCAAGATTATCTGGTTCAGAAAAAAAAAATGATAAATTCAACAAGCAACTTGACAAATAGTAACTGGCAGCATCCATTTGAATGTCAGCACGCAGTAAGCTTGGAGAAGATCAACATGGAGGGTCAAAAAACCAGTTTGTTTAAAAGCTCAAATGGAATAAAATTTAAGAGATCACGTGGTTATGATTTCACCTCATACTTCACTATACCAAGGACACCAAAATATTTGAGGGATGCATTTCAACACTAAACCCAAATAGGTAATCACATTTCCTCTAAAAATCAAACAGAATCAAGGGCTATGACACACTTGGAAATATCAGGGAGCAAATATTCTAGGAAATCTACGAATAAATTGGAGCATCTAATATTTCACTACAAATAACATCAACTGAGATGGAACAGTAAAACTCATCCTGCAAATAGATTTCACAAAATACAAAACTCATGGAGATGGCAGGCTTGTGTGGTGCTCATAAAATGTGATACACATCGTTTTGCAACATTAACTTTGATGGAAGGAAGTCAGATTATGCCATGTCAAAGAAGATACATGTAGCTAAAGAGTAATACATTTTGCTAAGTCGTTTGAGAATAAATGCTGGGTGTCCGGTGTAATCCGATGAAGAAACTCAACATAATCAGCTGAATGAAACTGCGCAAGCTCAACTGGGTATGCTTTATGAGGCCGCTGTGTCAAGAAAGTAAGTAACATCTTTTTTACTTAGGAGTTAAAACAAGTTGAAAACAAAAGGATAAAATCATTGTTCAATATCTGACATATATTTCCATCTTGTTGTGAAGGTCGTAAGCAAGGACTAGATGATGTGTCATACAAAGCCGATGTGGCTTCATAGGGTGATTCGGCCCAAAATAGACGCTACCAACATCACCTGCAAAGGAGCATTCAACAATCTTAGTCCTGAGATGTATAACCACATTCCTTAAATTAGCTCAGATCATTGTCTAATATGCCTCAACCTTGTTAAAGAAATACCAACATGTTTCCCCTACCAAATACCCATCGACACGAAACTAAATAGAAAGAAAAAAAGGAGGTGCCATAAGACAAGCTAAAGTGAACTGATTTTCACACCCCAATAACAATGGCACAGCATTTATCTCATTTAATCAGTGATATAAGTTTTGTTTTTACCAGTAAAGATGAATGATCTAGCTTAAGTAACTATGCTCAATGCTTAGAGAGATTAAAAAATGCACTGAGGAGGCTCTGAGTAGCTAAGATGTAGCCAAAACATGAATGCTAAACAGATTATGTGACAAGAACCTCCATTTAGTTCCGAACATTCAAAGTGTAGGAATAAGACATACGCCTTAACCAATTAATCCATAAGCTCGAAATTGTGAGTGAAACCCTTCGGTATACTCTTTTTCATACTCTAACGCAAAGGACCCAAGAATATTGATGCTTTTACATACGATAGCCTACAAACACACTATTGCTCCTGCAAACAGACTTGCATTTAGGGTTTAGGAGTGCTCCTGCAACCTTTTCCAGCAAACAAACTATTGCTCCTATCATATCTGCAGCTCTAAGAGACCAACAGGATACTGCAAAAGCTTCTATATACTAAATTCACACGAAAAAATCTTCATTTCTGTTAAATTTCAAGGTTTTAGGTACAGTATACACAGACGGATGAACCAAATCTCGGACCAAAACCCGATTACCGTCGTAGAAGTATGAGATTTTGTCCTTCGAGCGCATCGTGGGCTGCAACGGAACCGAAAGGAAGAAGACTTGCTGTGGACTGCTGCTTTATGGAATCGCCACTTCTATGGAAGAGGAACTCAAAGAAATTAGCTGGAGCTGGGAGCTGGGAACTGGAGAGAAGAGAAGAGAAAGACAAAAAGATTAGTCTAGTGGGAAATTATTTACATTCCGACAGTCGGAATGTAAATGTTCCGACTTGAGTCTGCCAGTGAAAATGCCCTTAATATTGTTGATTATTACAGAGTTGCCACTCAGAGACAAATCAGAACATTTCCATTCCGACTGTCAAAATGTCTATTCGTCCTTTTTTTCTTTCGTTATCATGGGAGATGGAATTTTACAAAAATACAATAAAGAAATCCGAAAAATTACGAAAACATAGATAAGAGCATAACCTACAAATATTATTAATTTTTGGTACAATTTGTTCAAATTTCGGCGGAACAAATCGGAATCTCAGTTTCAGATTTTAAATCATTTTCTCAACATAAGCTAGAGCTTGATTTTGTTTTTAATATATTTACATTGCTTTCGCAAGTTCGGACCGGGAGCGTTAAAGGTTAAAGTCTTCCCACTTAAAATTGATATAAGTTCTGAATTTTGATAGTTATTATGTACAAATGGACAAGTATTTTTGTTAGTTGGCAAAAAAATATAGTTTTGTTCAGAATTTCGGACTTTTTGAATATTTGATCAGCCCTAGTTTTATGGGTATTTTGTAACTAACCCTATTTTGGGCCCAAAACAGAGTAAGCCCAGTCAAGTCCACCATGGTAATAGCGGAATCGCTCAACCTTAATAACCAGTCCCAAGTCGTCGTCTTCTTCTTCTTCATCCAGCCATCTCCTCCACCGCACAGAGATTCTACAAGGCGTTGCTCAAAGCTTCTTTCGTTCTCTCAGCTTCATGTAAGTATCTTCAATCCGTAATCTTTCTCTTATTCCGATCTGTCGGTGATATTGGTTAGATTTTAGATCTCCGATCGAATCCATTAGGGACTTCGGCGTAGACGACCGTCTAGAAATGCTCGTGATTATGATTTCGACCATTTAGGGTTGCCTCTGTACTCCGATTGAGAGATACAATTGCTTACGCCGACGGGAGGTTTTCGATTTATCGCCTCCTTTGGATTTCCAGGATTGAATTAGTTTGTTGCATCGTAAAGATTGGATCTGTTGGAGGAACGCAGACATATTTTGTTATTCAGTATGCAGAAAGAGCTCCGAATTTTATACAGAAATCTAGAGAGACGCTGTTTCTTAGATTTGTAATAATGTTTCTTTTAGCAATCTGAAGTTTAGGAGACAATCATGCATTTTGGGTGCTGGGTTCATAGTTTCTCGTATGAATGTTCATCTAGTTACAGGAAATGGACAAGAGAGATTTTGGTTAAAGAGTTTACTAGCTAAACTGCATTCTCCCTTAATTTAGAGATTCTTTATAACTTTGGCATTTTGTTTTATGATGGAGAAAATAAGCATCAGCAATTCTTTCTTTCTATCTGGATTTATAATAATGATAGTACCCCTCTTATTGTAAGGGTTTGGTAAAATTGCTGGATGAAATAGAATTAGAATTAGAATCAGATAATGCTACATATGAAGACCATAATCTGTGAATTAAGATAAAAAACGCAGTTCTCATATGTACTTTGCTTATATCCATGAGGTCCATTTGGTGATTTAGTGAAGATTTTCAACAATTTAAAAGATGAAAGCTCCAGTGTGAGAATGTACGGGGTCAAATATTGTAACGTATTCTAGTGTAGCCTCTTGATTATTGCTCTACACTCGAAAGAATCACTTAGTAGTCCTTCATGCAAAGAGTGTATATTTTATGTTGAGTCCCGGTGCTCAAGCCAGTAAGTAGAAATATATCTGATGTGAAAATAATGTACCTCCTGTGGAGCAAGAACAACAGCAAAACCTCGTTAACCATTGATGTAATGTATGGGTAGACTTAATAATAGTGCATACTGATAGAGATAGAGAGTTGTGATGTGTATAGAATTGTAAGGAAATGAAATCACATAACAGAGGAGTAGACAGATGTCCAATTTCTCCAGTTATTGCAGCTTCTACTGCCACTTTGAAATCAGAAAGTCTTGGCCAAAAAAAGGAAAAAAAAAAAGTATTGAGAGTTTTTTTTCCTATTACACAAATGTACCCTCTACTTTGTAAAGATGTTACAACCACATCCATTTCCTTTGCAAATACAATTATATACACATCACTACTCTCTATCTCTATCACATACCTCATATCTGATATCTGATATATTTTCTAACTTCTAAAACCATTTATGGCCGGCACTTATATCATGGACCTCTAGATTTGAATTAGCTGCTGCATCCAGATTCCAGTTCTACCAATTTCTCTTTCTGCTACTATTTTGTGATCTGCAAAAATTGGTGTATTTTGCATGGTGTTATACACTTTTGTCGTCGCATTTACTTTTTTATGGAATTGATATCTGTGTCCGGGGTGTGTTTCAAGTTACAACAATCAATTTTAGTTTGCTACTTCGATGTTAATCTGAATTTCCCATATGTTTGAGACATTACATGTGGATGTTTGATCAAATATGCAGAATGGCAGACACAGAGGCACCTTTCAGACCGAGAGAAAAGCTCGTGGAGAAGCAGAAACTGTTCCAGAGCATTCACAAGCACACCTATCTGAAAGGCCCTTACGATAAGATCACCTCCGTTGCAATCCCCCTTGCACTTGCAGGATCTGCCTTGTTTATGATTGTGAGTTTTTCAAACAACTCAGATCTTGATTGAACTATATATTATATATTCAGCAAACTTAATCGTATCGTATCTGAGACATACGTTGGTTTCTGCAACAGGGTCGAGGAATCTATAACATGTCCCATGGGATTGGAAAGAAGGAATGAGAGATTGATGGATTGTGTCGGTTTCGGACAACTTTTGTGTTTGAAGATTTCAGTTGGTGAATAAGAATTTGCTTAGTGCAGGCATGTTTGAAAGAAAGGGTATTGGAAACTAAAGATCATACTCTTCCTTTACTGGTTTCATATTTTTTTTAATCAAGAACTCTGTTTTTGCTTCATGAGTTGATGTGTTGTTGCTGCATGATTTTCCAATGCTCATATATATTAGAATAAATGTCATGAACCAAAAAGTAATAGCCCAAGTAAAAATGTAACATATTTACTTCACTCTAAAAATAATCTTCACTAGCACCATGGTTAAGGTCTTAAGGATGCAGTAGATGAATATTTTCTCATTTCCAGAACAGGCTACTAATTATAAATATTTTTTTATTTTCAGTATTTTGAATATAAATCTTCCAATTAATTGATAAAGCTCTAAAACGCTACATGGTGTTATATAACCAAAGCCTATACAAATCGATATCCAAACTTAAACTTTTTTTAAAACTAGCTACTTGAGCTTTCACTTTCCGAACAAACTGCTAACTCTGTTTTAATTTTCGTTAGATTGAATAGAAATTAATTATGTTTTCGCCACATGGGTCTTTTAATGGTTGCTCAATATGAATTTAGGTATAACTTGCAACGGGATGCCTTGAGTTGGACACTTAATCGGACATCTGCTCAGGTCAAACAGTGTCTTTCAATTGAACATTCAATTGAATTTATTCCGCTGCAATTCTTTCAATTTAATTTTAAATTCCTTTGACCACATATAAAAAGATCCCAACATGTCGAATACATGCTCAATTTCTGTTCGTTTTAATAAAAACTGAAATAGATGTACTAATTTATTTTTTAAAAAAGTCAAAGTACCAAAAGCTAATTTAAATTAAAAAATAAAATTCATATAACAATTTGGTTATTAATCCATATATTATATATATATATATGTAATGGTGTATTGAAGTCTGTGCTGCAGTCTATCCATCAGAGATCACTAAACAACACACCGTAGCCGCTGTTCTCGTCCACAGTTTCGTCTCTGTCTCTGCATTCATCCACTGCCGATGTCTTCCTTTAATAATTCTCTTTCTGTGTAGACTTTATATATATATATATATATATATATATATATATATATATATATATATATATACGGGTTTACATTAACCCAGTACGTAGAGACCAAATATATATATAGACTATAGTATACAGTGAAGGAGGTAGCAATGATGGAGATAGGGCAAGGATTAATGGGGAAGTTGGTGCGGAACTGCTACGCTGTGCTGTGTCTGGGAGCGATCGTTATGTCTGTGGCGGTGGTCCACCTCGTCCATGCGGCGGAAGAAGATCCTCAGGAACACACCAGACGGCGGCTCCGGGAGCTACACGGCCCTAGCTAGCTAGCTAATCACGGCGAGGGGAGCAATAATAAATCTCTCATAATTAACATAGTGTCCTGCTACTTAATTAAATGGGTTAACAAGTCTTTTGGTCCATGATGTTTGACAACTTTTGAGTATTGGTCAATAATGTTTTTTTTTTACCTAGTTTTGGTATCATATGTTTGTAGATTTTTTTTAGTTTTGGTCTAACCGTTACATTCCGTCCATTTTTTTACATGTACAAGTCACGCGATCCACCCTAAACTTTCATGTGTTCAATTTAGTCCCTCTAATACTTTCATAACCTTTTTTTGGTTCAATTTAGTCCCGAAGTTTCAAAAATTCAATTGGACCTATTGTCCAATTGGGGTCAATTTTGAAACTTCAGGACTAAATTGAACAAAAAAAAAGGTTAAGAAAGTATTAGAGGGACTAAATTTAAAGTTTAGAGTGGATCACGTGACTTGAACATGTCAAAAAATGACCGGAATGTAACGGTTAGACCAAAACTAGAAAAAATATGCAAACATATGGTACCAAAACTAGGTAAAAAAAAACACCATTGACCAAAACCCAAAAGTTGTCAAACATCATGGACCAAAAGACTTGTTAACCCTAATAAAATTCCCTCTTGTAATTTGTTCTCCAATAAATAACAAGGAAACCCCATATAATTTAACAACATGCTATACCTAAACTTATAAACTATTAGGTGCTGATCCTACGCTAAGTTGATGTGTATGTAAAAAAATGCATTAGCGGCTAGCATAATCAATTTTGAATCTAAATGTCTTAATAAGTCGTTAAACATCGACACTATAAGCATATTACATCTTATATGATATTTTTGGTTTATCGAACACTTGTTTCTAATTTCAACTCAACCACATAACACAAATCTACAACATTACTAAGATTAAGTGTCTGCAACTTAGTTCATTGGATTCTTATATTTATTATTACTAACCCTAGTTATCCAAAGAGGTACCAGTATAATACGTATTATCCAAAGATGAATAATTCCAGTAGCAAATTGTGTTGAGTTTCGAATTTCCGTCTAACTCACAAGACCGAAGTCCGGTTTAGAGTATGATTAAGAGTATTGAGAAGACATTTACACATAAGTTCGAGATTTTGAGCCACTTGGTTAAGGTGTACTTCTTATTCTACTTCTTATTCTCTACTAGTGGTATCAGAACGCACATGTTCAAATAAGTGTGACGTCGTTTGTTGAAAAGAAACATCTCATGAAAGACCGAGAGGTGGTCGGACTAAAGTCCATAGTTACGACCATAAAAAATGTATACAAAAATCTCACATGAAAGGTCGAGTTCAGAGCGCAGACGTTCAAATCTTGGTGAGACCATACAAAAAAATGTTTAAAAAAAACATTCCATGAAAGGCAAAAACCGAAGTGGCTGGCTTGAATCTCATAGTTACAGATCATAAAAAGTGTTAAAAAAAACCTCTCATAAAAGTCGAGTTGAAGCCCATAAACGCAAACCAAGTGATAACTCCGGCATAAATATCGAGAATTTTTTCCTCAAGTGGCCATCTAACATTGTTAAATACGAACATGTTAACAAATGTAACATAACTACGCATATAACCATTGAGACACTTTGAAAAAGCGCATGCCGCTCTTTCAAAGTGCGGCGAACTGACGTGACTTGAATCAGCATGCCACGTTAGCGCGTCGCTCTTTCAAAGTGCCCCGATGGTTATATGCGTATTTATGTTACATTTTTTAACATTTTCGTATTCGATAATTATCAGACAACTACTTGAGAAAAAAAAATCAAATATCGAATACATTGACTTCTTGAAGCTAATTAAGTTAGTCATAATTATTTTTTTTGCCGAAAGAAGTTAGTCATAATTTTTTTTTTTTTTCTCGCAGGGTGGTCGTTGGAATTGATAAATTTCTTTCATTCCAAGACTTCAGAATAGTTTCTAACTTTCTATAATTAGAAAAAAAAACTATTGGAGGGAGGAGAGAGCACCGCGCATTATCAGTTGAGTTCAATTCTTCCGCTCTCTGCGCTCCACTCCTCGTTCCTCCACGGCGGCGGAACGATGTCGATTCCATCTACTTTTTACCTCAACATCTCTACGTTGCTTCATCTTCTTCGGCGCTTCTCCTTCTCCATCAACCAGAAATTCAAGCTAGGATGAGCCTGGTAGAGATCATCTTCAGAGTTGAAGAGATATCCAAGAAGTACGAGAAATACGACATCGATAAGCAACGAGAGCAGAATGCTCACGGCGGCGACGCCTTCCTTCGTCTCTACTCTTCCGTTGAATCGGAGATTGATTCTGTTATTCAGGTCTGTCTGTCTTAGTTCGAAACATAGCCGATTGACGATTCCAGACCTAATTGGACTCGTTTTTCGTGATTTTAAATACAGAAATCTTAGGTCTGTCTTACTTTGAATCATAGATGATCGAGCATACCAAACCTAATTTGACTCATTTTTCGAGATTTTAATCGCAGAAATCTGAGAGATTAGCAAAGGAGACGAACAGAGCAGCTGCGGTTGCACTGAATGCAGAGGTTCGGAGGACAAAAGCTAAATTGTTGGAGGAACTTCCTAAGCTGCATAAGTTGGCTCTGAAAAAGGTTGAATCGTTTCTAGGGTTTTCGATTTCAACAAATTAATTCATAATTTGTTGATCTATGAACATGGATTTTTATTCAATATGTGTATAAAGGTTAAGGGATTGTCATCTGAGGACTATACAACTCGAACAGATTTGGTACTTGCCTTACAAGAAAGGGTTCAGGCAATACCTGACGGATCCACAACTGCAGCTAAACAAGGTGGAGGATGGGCCTCTTCAACATCTACTACACAAATCAAATTTGATTCGGCTGGTAAGAAGATCTTATATAAAGCCTAATTATATATGCAGAAACCGAGCTTCTCTGTTAATTATCGCGTTTCTTCGAACAGAAGAAAATTATGGTGAGGGGTATTTCGATCAAACGGAAGAATCAAGCCAATTCAGACAGGAATATGAAATGCGGAAAAAGAAACAGGCATGTAAGAAGATTACAGTTTTCAAACTACAATGTTCGTATCGATCCATCTGCTTATTGATGGAGATTCGTTTGATTTTCTTCAGGACGAGGGCCTCGACTTCATTTCAGAAGGACTGGATACGCTGAAAGATTTGGCACATGCTATGAATGAGGTTTATTATTTGTCACAAATATAATAATTTTGGAAAAACTGATTCTTTTAGTATGAAATATGACATAACAATGTGAAAAATGGTCAGGAATTGGACAGACAAGTTCCTCTAGTTGATGAAATCGAAACAAAGGTGAGATTCAATTTCCGCAACAAGTTTCAAATCACGTATTGTTATATAATTTGTGGTTACATGTTTGTGGATGCTCCTTCACAATGTTTAGGTGGATAAAACAACATCTGAACTGAGGAACACAAACGTGCGGCTCAAGAAAACTCTACACAATGTAAGCAAATAACTATTTAGACCCGTATTTCCCGATTCAATCAAATTAGAGAGCTCGATGAATCTAATGAGAAAGATCATCTCCTGTTCTTTTGTTTCAGGTCAGATCAAACCAGAACTTCTGCATCGACATTGTCCTTCTCATTATCATCCTCGGGATCGTTTCCTACTTATACAAGTAAGCTTTCAAATCCCACATTTACATGAAAAAAATTTATCCATAAATTCATTTTAAGTGAAAATTGTGTTTTTTCGATTTCTTGCAGTGCATTGAATTAATATGTTTGAAGAACCCGTTTCATCGTTACGCAAATTCATTTTCTGATCAATTCTCGTTATCAGGAAGCTTGTAATATGTGTTCGTAGCAATGACATTCTAATTGTCTTGTTATTGTTATTATCTTGTAGAATTGCTTTTGGTAACTTTGAATAAGCTTCCAATAAAAGGAATATGGCTTCCTTAATTGCCTTGGCACGCAAGCAACCAAAAGTTAATGTAAAAATGAAAAATTTAATGACACGAATAATTTTGGGTCAACACAATAGCACTGAAAAATTATGTGTTAAGTCAAATACGTTTGTACGATACGACATCACAAAAACGATAATATAATTCACGGCATATAAAATTTTATTATTTTAAAATTGGCACTTATATTTATAAAAATATACAAATATGGTACATTAATATTTAAACTATGAAATATACTAATTAAAATAAATGTTTTATAACTAGGTGTTGTGCTCGTATTATGACCTAAACACGGACACAATAAAAAATACTGTTATGTTGTCGTATTCGTGCTATTGTACCATTAAATTCAAACACGTAGACAATTTTTGGCGTAGTACTGTATTTCATGTAGACAGAACGCAAAATGGCTACGTCAGTTCATGAAACAGAAAATCAAAGAACAACAACGTCAATTCGATTTTCAAGAGGATGAGTTCGAATTTGAGGAGGATGACGAGACCGCCTCAGATGTGAACCCTTTCGATAATCCTATATATGATGATTTTGAGGTAGATCCTGTTATTTTTTATATTCCTGTTTATGATGATTACGATGACGATGATGAAGTGAATGATGAGTACATCACTGGGGATACCAATTTCACAACTGATTCATGCAGTTGTGAGAATGCGATTTCAGATCTGGCTATAGGGAAATCGGGTCTAACGGTGGTTCCTATGGATACTTGTAATTTAATTCTTGACCGCCCATGGAAATATGATCTTGATGTGCAGCACGGTGATCGTTCCAATACTTATTCTTTTGTCTTTCATGACAAGAAGATAGTGTCGGTTGGAATTCAATTTTTGCTGCAAGAATTTGATGATGTATTTCCTGAGTTCTTACCACATGACCCTCCCCATTTACGTGAAATTTTTTATGATGATGTGGTTGTTTGTGTTCTTCTTCCTGCTTCCTAGTACTGGCCTTCGTTGCGCAAGATTCGAGGGCGAATCTTCTCTTCCCCGGAGAGAATGACGTGGGAGATCTTGAAGTATTGGATTTTGGCGTGCGAGTACTGTATTTCATGCATAAACGGCGATCTGAGCAAGATCCATAGTAAACTATGTGGTTTTACGTTTTTTGGCCAAATTCCTTCGTTTATGGGGTCAAAATTGCATTTTTATGTTTCTGTCAGTCTTTTTTGTAATTTGTCGGTTTTGTTAAAGTCTGTTTGAAATTTCAGATTTTTACCTAGGGTTAGGGTTTTTGTTTTCAGTATTTAAGATATGTTTAGCCTTCATTACATTCTGTTTATTGATATATGAAAAAAAACTGAGATTTTCCTCTATCCTGCGTTAATTCTTCGGCATTCTGCGGAATTAACGAATTCTTGCGCTTCTATCCAACCAATTCTTGGAATTCCTCTAGAATCAACGCGTTTTTGCTCTAGTTATCCCCATTACGCTGCATCAGTGTTCAAAACACAAACACGACAAAAAAAAAATATCATATTATCGATCACCATTAAATTCAAGCACAAAAATCTTTTTTCATGTATATTTTGTGTTCTGCTATTGTGATAGAAATTGAAAGCTCCAACTTTTACCGTACATATTGATGTAATCTATAGAGGGTATAATTGTAAAATATCCTCGGAAGTAACCGTACTCTCCAGAGACACAAACCGCTCCGGTTAATCTTCGTCTCCACTAACTCACACACGTTCCAGTAAACTTCCGCTAAAACCCTGAACTTTGAAGCATTGAGCAGAGCTCCACTCCAATGGCGGCTTCTTCGAACGAGGGGCATTGCACCGTCGAGGAGCCAATTGATTCCAATCATAACAATCAAAATCCAGCTACAGCGTCAACGGCAGTCAACGGCCACGATTCAAACTCCCATTCCAACCCTAATGACGAAGCTACTGCTCCGCTTTCTGACGGCGCAGCCGTCGGTGAGAAGAGGAAGAGAGAGAACGGGGAGGAGGAGGAGACGGTTCCTCCAGTTGATCCCATCCTGAAAACTAGCCTCTGCTCCTACTTCAGGAGCAGCGGAGGTTCGTGTAGGCATGGTGAGGCTTGCAAGTATGCTCACGGGGAAGAGGAGTTGCGTCCTCGGCCTGACGGATCATGGGACCCGACGTCCAAGAGGGAGAAGAGGACGGCCTCTGATGGAGAGAATGACGATGGAGATGACGATAAGGAAGAAGATGGAGAAGAAGGCAGCTCTGATGTTAAGTTGGAGAAGTGCATAAGGAATATACAGCGAAGGTGGAAGACGATTGATTTCGTCAAATTTCTGGACAGCAATGTAAGATTTTTATTTAGAGTCTTGAAGCTTTGGGTAACTCCATAACCTGAGGAACTGCTCGAGCATACTTTCCACTATTTACCATAACCATTACTTGTCATGGTCAAAATTTGTTTGAAGTCAGGCAATGTCTATTGAACTTCGAAAGCAGTTCGACTGTTTTGATATCAGACTCTTGTCTTTCAAGAGAATGAAGTAATCACTTGCTGAAGCAGCTCTTGTATTTCCTGCATCTCTACATTCCTTTGCTTCAGTTTTTTGTTTATATTGTATGCGATTCCTTAAAACTGTGTCCAAACAATGTATTGCATTTTGTGATATTTGCATCCTGAAATTGATGATACTAGTACATATAAAATGTATGGTTTTTGAGATTATATACGAAGGGAGTAATATGATTGTTCCTCTGTCCAGGGAATTCCTTATAAGACTGCAAAGAAAGTGAAACATCAGAACTTGGGTTTTCTCAGATTTGAAAATGAAGAGCAAATGAGCAAAGCTCTGAAGGTATTTCTATCCACAAGTAGATTGATGGGTTGTTTCTACTTTCACTTACGTTTTTCGTAAAAATTGCCACAGGAGCTTGAAGGAAAATCTACTGGTGGCAATAATGCAGTAGAAGTGGCAGAAGTCAGAGAGAGAAAATTCACACGTCCATCTGACGGGGAGAGGAAAACCGATGCAAATAAAGAGAATCCTGAGCTAGATCCCTCAAAGGAGAAAAGTGCTCGTGATGTGGTGACTCCACTAGCTCAGCTGTCTTACGATGATCAATTGGAGGGCAAAAGGACTTCTCTGGAGCAGATGCTTAAGAGACTTGTCAGATTTGTTGTCCATTTTGCATTTATCAGTCAGCGATCATTTTGATCGTTAATCGTGTTTGTAGTCTTAGAATCTCAGGGTGTTGAAAGTTCAAATTTTCTTTGCAGACTAGGAATGCACGCAAAGCTTGCCCAGCTGGTGTTTCACTTCCAGATTGGATTCTCAAATCTAGAGAAATAGGTGACTATATTAATCTCTCATCACTTAATCTATCTATCGTATCTTCTTTGGGGCAAAAATTTTAAGGCATGACCAAGTCACTCTAACATTGGGGCACTTAGTTTTTCATTAGAAATGAAGAGTTTTTTCTGGGCCAAATTTGAAGCAGACGGTTTAAAAAGAGAGATTTAATGTTCTCTCTCATTACAACTATAGGCCCGGCCAAATAGGTTTTTTCCAATATATGAACCTGAAAGTTCTTCCCAAAACTAAAACCATGCAACTTTTATCTTTTTTTGATGTGTTTTCAAATCCACAGGTGGTCTTCCTTGCAAATTAGAGGGCATTGTCGCATCACCAATTGTTTTTGGTTACCGCAACAAGTGTGAGTTTACAATTGGGAACTCTCTACTGGGCAAACCAACTGTAGGGTTCACCCTTGGAAATTTTAGGTAATTCACCTGTACTTCTGCATATTAGTTTTCACAGGCATTGAAACTTTTAAGCTGAGAGTTGTATCTCCTCAGGGAAGGAATGACTGCAGTTGGGGAACCAGTAGACTGTCCAAATGTTTCCACAGTAGCACAGAAGTATACTTCCATATTTCAGGAGTTTCTGCAAGATTCAGTATTACCAGTTTGGGACAGACATAAAAATGCTGGATTTTGGCGTCAATTCACGGTATTTGATTTTTTTCCCTTTTATTTGCATTCTCCTCAAACGGCATCCACTTACTTTAAAACAATTTAGCGACAAGGAAGCTTAAGTTACCAAACTACCTGCCTAAAGATAAATTTCTATTCTAATCCATAATTTGATGTTTCCACTTTAAGGTTCGTGAGGGAAGGAAACCCGTGGCATCTGCTGATGCTCCTAATGTTGATGCCATTGCAGAAGTCATGCTAATTATTCAGGTCAGTGTATATAAAGGTGTGAGGTTTGCTTTTGAAAATGTCACCTTTTGAACTGTGAAATGCTTATAGTCAATTAATGCACAAAATATGAATAGATTATACATTTCTTGTATTGTTGTAGCACAACAGAACTATTTCAGTTCTTGTTTTTACTGGGTTCCTAATCTTTTTACTTCAGGTATCTTCAATCAGCTATGATAAGGATGTTGTTGCTCGTGAATTTGAGAGATTAGCTGAAGCATTTTCATTGGGAGCTGCATCATGTTCTCCTCCGCTGCCTCTAACAGCTTTGGTTGTTCAGGTATTCACTGAAATTATTTTCACAATCATTCTCTCAGATGCTGCCCACGTTAAAGTCCGGTGTATTGTTTTCGTGTTGTGGTCTGTGTATTAGCTGAACTCCAATCTCAAGAGTGCAATGAGGAGTGGTATAACCAAACGGGTTTTTGAAGTCCATGATACATATCAGCATAGGTATTAGTGTCTCACCTTAGAAAAAAGCCATTCTGTAGAGAAAAAGGCTATAGCTTAAGTTCTTTACGGGCACATATAATTGAAGCGTTCTGAGAGGATCTTTCTTGTATATTATGATTATTATCTGTGCCTGCTTTCTTTAAATAGCAAGTTTGCATTTTTACACTATGAATATGTCACTGGTTTAAAAAATTCGACAAAATTGCAGGAGCACCAGGGGATATCAAATGTGGCACCAGCTGATGCCCCGTTAAAGTCACTGCCCATTCCAAAAGCAGATGGTGTTCCTCCAGCTGAGCAAAACAATGACACAGAGGATCCAAGGATCCATGACTATATATCCAATCTTCGATTTAGTATTTCACCAACAGCTTTTTTCCAGGTTCAACCTCATTATTCTATTTTTGCTGCTGAAACTGCTAGGGTTGTTTTTAGACTCATTGACCGGGATATTGTCCACAGGTTAATACCCTTGCTGCAGAGAAGCTGTATTCTCTTGCTGGTGATTGGGCTGGTCTAGATGCTGACACCTTGCTATTTGATGTCTGCTGCGGCACAGGAACAATTGGGCTAACTTTAGCTCATCGTGTTGGTATGGTAATAATTTTGAACCATTTTCCTTGCTGCAATTTTTCTATTGCAAATTGAACCAGAGTAATGAGTAATTATGCAAATCAGAAACTTAGTCAATGCCCAATAAGCAGAGAGAGGAGCTCCCGTGTAAGCCATCAAGGAAAGGATAGACAAGGGTAAAGAACCTTAAAACAGTCCCAACTATAGGCCATGATGCTAATACCGTCTCAAATTTAAAATGTTGATATTCAGTGTCTCAACTACCAGTTTGGTTCATTTCCACTTTTTTCTCTTAAAATTGACGAAACAAAAACGTGTTTTTAAGCATCAAATAAGCCTAAACCATGAGCAACAAATATGATACTTCTGAAAAGTAGAAAACATGTTTTTGTTGCTCAAAACACCAATTTTAACACCAAAATCAGTCGGAAAAAGTGTAAAGCAACAAATTTAATAGTTGGGACACCGGATATCAACATTTTATATCTAAGACAGCGATTAGCAATATGGCCTATAGTTGGGTTTTCTTAACCCGATAGACAATCACCCGTTACATTTTCACCTTTCTACTCCGCACCCTAGACCATTTTGTCCCTTCTAGACTATCCATATCTCTTATCCTGATTGGCATGGCAAACACAATATTATATGGATAAATCTTTAAAGTGTGAAATTTTTTGTGAAAAATCCATAGAAAGTTGTCAAGTAACACATGTCAAGTGATGATTGTTCATAAAATGGAAAGAGAATGTTGTTATGCATTGCCATGTGGACCTAGAAGTGGTTTCTATGGATTTTTCACAGTTTTTTTCACAGGCTCTAGCATCACCCATATTATATTGCTGGATTGACATTTCAAGTTGTGAATGTGACAGTATATATGTATCTTATTCGCCCAAGTGACCGAGCTTCGGTTGTTTAATTTCAGGTAGTAGGCATTGAAATGAATGCTTCTGCAGTATCTGATGCCCATAGAAACGCGGAAATTAATGGCATAAAAAACTGTCGGTTTGTTTGTTCAAAGGTGAGGCTTCTCTAGCCAAAGACTATTCAATAATAGTTTAGATTTCTCTACTTAATTTGCAAAAATCCTTACCACGGAACTGATGATGTATATATGCTTTGGCTCGACAGGCCGAGGATGTCATGGGGTCTCTGCTGAAGGAGTATATAACTGTGCCCGAGAAGGAGGATGATAATGACGCTGTTATTAAGGACGAGGAGATGCAAGACTTGAACCCTGAAAAAGAGAACGGTCAGTCGCACAATTCAGCTACAATAGAGCAAGAAACCAAAGAAGATGCTTCATGTCGACGATTCAGAAAAGTTGTAGCTATTGTTGATCCTCCACGAGGTGGACTACACCCAACCGTGAGTAAACCGTTCCATAAGTTATTAATTTATCTCAACATCTCTGCAGTGCTTTGAGTGCGATAGATAACATGAAGGAATAATCAAAGAACCATGTGCATTGTGTAGCTAAGTTGCTGATTTTAATGTGCAACAAAATATTATGGTGGCTACTAGTTGTTAATATTGAGAAGCAAGCAAATGCCAAAATAAAATGGGTTAATAGGTTTTTGGTCTATGATGTTTGACCATTTTTGGGTTTTGGTCCATGATGTTTTTTTTAACCTAGTTTTGGTACCATATGTTTGCAGATTTTTTATAGTTCTGGTCCGACCGTTACATTCCGTCCATTTTTTGACATGTACAAGTCACGTGATCCACCCTAAACTTTCAATTTAGTCTCTCTAATACTTTCCTAACATTTTTTTTGTTCAATTTAGTCCCGAAGTTTAAAAAATTCAATTGGACCTATTTTCCAATTGGGGTCAATTTTGAAACTTCGGGACTAAATTGAAAAAAAAAAAAGTTAAGAAAGTATTAGAGGGACTAATTTAAAGTTTAGAGTGGATCACGTGACTTGAACATGTCAAAAAATGAACGGAATGTAACGGTTAGACCAATACTAGAAAAAATCTGCAAACATATAGTACCAAAACTAGGTAAAAAAAACATCATGGATCAAAACCCAAAAGTTGTCAAACATCATGGACCAAAAGACCTATTAACCCAAATAAAATTTAAAGCTTTATATCAACACTAGAAAGATGTAACTTTAGAGTCCCTCTTAGAGAGGTGGGTTTTGGTGAATCCTGTCAAATTAGGATAGATGGCAAATATTTCATGATTCTCCCCCGTCTGGTGGCATGCAGGTTATCAAGGCACTGAGAACTCACCCGAACCTGCGGAAGCTTGTGTGAGTTCCCATGGTTATGTTATGCCTTCTTAGATATGGACTGGATGGAGTCTAAAGCTTTGTTTATTTTGGTTTGTGCAGTTATATATCGTGCAACCCGGAGAGCTTGGTTGCAAATGCTATTGAGCTCTGCTCACAGTGCCCCGAAAACAATGATGAGAAAGGGAAGAAAGACAATAGAGGGTGGAGACACATGAGCAATTCGGGGATTGCTCGGCGCAGGCTCAAGTCGATGCCAAAATCCGAGCCTTTTAGTCCGGTTAAAGCCATGGCGGTCGACCTTTTCCCTCACACTCCACATTGTGAAGTGGTGGTGCTTTTAGAGAGGTAGTAACAGTTGTTAGACTACAAAAATGATGACATTTTCAATTTTGCATCTAAGGTTAGTTAATGGGTTAAAAGTTATTTTTCATACCACATGTATGGCTGAATGTGGCTTTTAGTACCGGATGTTTGGTTTTGTATACTTTTGGTACCAAACGTTTGAAAAAATGTGGTTTTTGGTACATCCGTTAGTTGGCCGTTAGTTTTTTCCGTTAAGTGACATGTGCAAGTCACGTGACCGACTCTAAACTTTTGATTTTGTTCAATTTAGTCTCTCAATTATATTCATAACTTTTAATTTGTTTAATTTAGTCCCAAATCTTCAAAATCAATTCCAATTGAATCATGGAACCTAATTGACCTAGTCGGACCTAGCCTAGGGCTAGGTCCGAACCTGGGTTGGGGTCGCCGGGCCCAGCCGACCCTGACCCAGGGTCGGAATTAGCCCTAGGCTAGGTCAATTGGAACCTAGCCCAAATTCGATCCAAATTGGGCTAGGTCCCAATTGACCTAGCCGGACCTAGCCTAGGGCTAGGTCCGACCTTGGGTCAGGTTTGACTGGGTCCAGCGACCCCGAACCAGGGTCGGATCTAGCCCTAGGCTAGGTCCGGCTAGGTCAATTTGGCTCAATGGTTAAATTAGAATTTGGGACACGATTTTTTCCCAGAACGTGATTGGTTTCTCGGATCACTTCCAGCTCTAGGCCTTTTACTGGTTAGCCCTGGTAAAGCCCCCAGACGGCGTAAATTAAACAAATTAAAAGTTAGAAATATATTTGAGAGACTAAATTGAATAAAATCGAAAGTTTAGGGTCGGTCACGTGACTTGCATATGTCACTTAACGGAAAAAAACTAACGGTCCACTAACGGATGTACCAAAAACCACATTTTTTCAAACGTTTGGTACATGTGGTTTTTTGGTACATCCAATTGAATCATGGAACCCAATTGACCTAGCCGGAAGGCTAGGTCCGAACCTGGGTTGGGGTCGTCGGGCCCAGCCGACCTTGACCCAGGGTCGGACTTAGCCCTAGGCTAGGTCAATTGGGACCTAGCCCAAATTCGATCCAAATTGGGCTAGGTTCCAATTGACCTAGCCGGACCTAGCCTAGGGCTAGGTCCGACCTCGGGTCAGGTTTGACTGAGTCCAACGACCCCGAACCAGGGTCGGATCTAGCCTTAGGCTAGGTCCGGCTAGGTCAATTGGGTTCAATGGTTAAATTAGAATTGATTTGAAATTTTGGGACTCGATTTTTTCCCAGAACGTGATTGGTTTCTCGGATCACTTCCAGCTCTAGGCCTTTTACTGGTAAAGCCCCCAGACGGCGTAAATTAAACAAATTAAAAATTAGAAATATATTTGAGGGACTAAATTGAATAAAATCGAAAGTTTATGGTCGGTCACGTGACTTGCACATGTCACTTAACGGAAAAAAACTAACGGTCCACTAACAGATGTACCAAAAACCACATTTTTTCAAACGTTTGGTACCAAAAGTATACAAAACCAAACATCCGGTACTAAAAGTCACATTCGACCAAACATGTGGTATAAAAGGTACCTTTAACCCTTAGTTAATTAGGGTTCCTTTTAATACACATCAAATTCTGAGGGGAGCTAGCTTTTTTGCATTATATCTGGACCACTGCTGTGCTTATCTTAAGAGATGATCTATCTTATTGAGGCATACATGCTATTTGGTTGTTTTCTCTTTGGAATGTGAGATTACATCTGTATTTTTATATTTATATATATAGATCTAGTGGGCTTTTTGCTCCCAATTAATATTATTTGTACAATTTATACAACCAACTTTTGAATTAGTACAATTTTGATTCATTTCAAATGGATAAATGGTACATGTTTAAACCGACTGGCAATTTTAAAATTAAGATACCGTATGAATTTACATTATTAAATACGTTTAATAAATATAATATATATTTGTTTATTATTATTTACTATATAATATATTTTTAAATAGATATAAATTTTATACAACACTAACTTGTGAAGATTAGGTGAAATATAAATAAAAAGGTTAATAGGAGGTGTTTTGGTGCAACATGTTTGGTGATTTTTTGGCTTTTGGTGTTCATTTTTACGGTGCAGATGAGATGGAAATGTATATGCACACACTCACTAACTAGACACTGCAAATATAGCTATCAAGTAGAACAAGCAAAACAGAATTGGAAGAAATGTGAATCATCTGGATACAGATCGGAATGCATTTTGATGACTGCAAACATGGACATGAACAAACAAGTAGAACTTCACCAGGTAGAATGTGCAGAACAATCAATAGCATCAGTATTGCCTAATAAAGACAGTATGATCTATATATGGCAGCAATAGAATCCGATAAGAATCGACCACAATGAAATCGCTCTGATATGAACGAATTTTCTATCGAATCATGATGAGAAACTGATGAACTAATGGAACGAACCGATCAAAAATCTGATTAACCTTTCTAGAGGATTTCTCTCCTCGCAGCAGAACTGTAATCTGATCGCCTGATGTTGTCCCGCCTCTTCTTGTAGACAAGTCCTCCAACCACCACAAGACCGGCGCAAACGATCACAGCCGCGGTAATGCCTAGCTTCTTAGTGGCGCTCATTCCACCGGACGAACCGCCGGTGTTCGAATCCGAATCCTCGTCTGCAGTGATATTTCCGTGTATGACTGAGTTGCTTGGGGAAGGAGCAGCAACGGGCGGATTAGAGAGCGGCGTAGGCGCGGATGGAGACGAAGCAGGAGAAGGATGCAAATCTGAAACTGGCGGCGATGAGATCGGACTCTTAGGTGCTTGGATTTCCGGTGCTGGAGAAGGCGGAGAGTGAGTGTCGGCGGGCAGCTCCGGTGCCGGAGCTGGCGAGATCTGCGACTTCTGCGGATCCGCTGAGCAAGCGAGGTGTACGGAGAGGAGAGTAACGATAGCGTAAATGCAGAAGGCCTTCGCCATTGATGGAGACGGCGGCGGTGTGTGGTGGTTTGTACGGTTGCGGCGGCAGAGAGTCGAGTAGTGCTGTAGACTGTAGAGTGAATGAGAAGAGAATAGATTCGCAGATCTGAAGAAAAGGAAGACTAATGGGAACCTTCGTGGGCTTTGTTTTGAAATAAGATCGAATAGGAACGTGACACGTAGACAGTGTAGTTGGTTTGTGTAGGGAACTAAGCATCTGATCCTTCCCGCGCACCGTCGGTTTCCTTTTTAGTTGTTGGCTCGATGACAATTGGACCCTTAATTGCGGTATAATTAATTAAGTTAACAAAAATGGTAAATTATTTAAAATGGTTAATTATGAAATTTTAATTTATTTTTACTTATCACGATTTTTTGGACTATTTTCGTCAAATTCTTTTTGTACTTAAATTAAATGGCTAGTTTTACCAAATAATTTAGACGGAAATAATTATGTAATTAAAAAAAACCCGGAAAACTAATCTAAAATATGGAATTACTAATGAATCTTACTTATTATTATGTGTCTCATTATAAAAAAATTACTAAGAAAATATATGGATTTCTATGAAAAATGAAAGGCAATTCCTTCATTTAAAAAAATGATAAATTTCTTAAAATGGTTAATTATTAATTTTTTAGTTAGGTTTTTGCATTATCACACAATTTTTTTTACAGTTTGTTAGTGCAAGCTTTTAGTACACGAATTTTGTTAAATATTTCATTTAATTTAAACAAATATGTCACGTAATTAAAAAAAATAACTAAAAATTAGTCTACAACTTACAAATCTAAGTCTGGACAAAATTGTCCAGACTCGTTTTTAACTCGAGAGAATCGTTTTGATTTGTCCAGACTCCAGAGTATAACCCGAGCTTATTTAGAGAAATTTAAGTAAAATCGATTACGCCCGCTTATAGGGAACAATAATCCTTAAAATATTAACAGTAGACATAAATGGTATAATTAATGATGTGAATATTTAGTAAGAGAGTTTTTTTGTGTATAGTTAATATAGAATTATTATATAAATTATTTAATATGTACTTTGTTAATTGAGTGAACATTTTGTCCGATTTAACAAAATAACATAAATGTAGTTGATTAAAAAGCGAACATAATTTTCATATTTTTAGAATTTATATAGATTTATTTACAACATGCATTTTTATATATGTGTTAGTTGGTTTACAACCGAGCCCGTTCGAGAAACCGAAGCTAAAACACTCACACAAAAAAAACTCGAAAAGTTATAAATAATTTTATTCTTCAAAAATCCGGCTGAGCTTGCATCCACCCTACTTAGTGATTTAAAATAAAATAAAAAACTTTTTAATAGGGTTCGCTTTCACTTTTATTGCTAATGAACTAATACAGAGATTATAATTATATGATACAACAGTTTATCGCTTTGTCTCTTAAAACTTAATTAGAAGTATTAAATTTATATCCAACACAAATTTTCAAGAAAAAAAAAAACATATATTCATAACTAATTTTTTTACCTCTTATAAAACAATGAGAATATATCACCTGCAAGAAATCATGAGAACCCAAAACCATGCAAAATATCTGAAAATGTAATAGAACAAAATCTATCATTGAGTGCATATCATATCATCACATACATTTATTTACAGAGCCGCGTTTCTCTCTCATCCCCACCTATCTCTCTCTCTATATATATATATATATATATATATATATTATATATACGATCATCTGCATGAACACGACGTAGCAACACGATTCTGCTCTGCAACTTCAAACATCATCTCTTCTTCATTATCATCACCTTCATCTCTCTCTTCCACAATGGTCTCTAACCTCGGACACACAGACGACTTCCATGGAAGCTCCATCAGCGACGGCGCAACTTCCATCACCCACGGCGACGGCGACGGCGTATTCTTCTTCATCGACATCCCTTTCACCATAATTATATATATTGCTGATCTGAGGAGAAACACGACCACGTTTGACTTATTTCTCCGACAATTATGGAACAATGATTATAATTTGCTGTGGAAACTGGAAATGGCGAATGGGTTGGATTTATAGGAAGGAGATGAGAGTGAGTTTCTAAATTTAACGGTGAGAGAAGAACACACGTGTGTGTTGAAATTAAATGAAATCTGCCAACCAATGTGGTGGTGAAGAAAGATCTTACCAAACGTTTGTGTTTGTCTGGTTGGGAAAGAAGGACAGAAAATATCGGAATCTACGGTTGGATTTCGTACACCGGAGTATCTTGTTTGTTAGTTATTGCCTATTGGTGGATGGGTTTGACTCCATTCGCTTCGTTTCGTAGAACGACAAGTTGACGACAACTGGACAAACGTGTTAGGAGAGATTATGGAACGGATCTACCACGTGGCGCTAGGCCTGTCAATTTTACCCGTGACCCGCGGGTGACCCGCAAATGACCCGTTCACGGGTCGGGTACGGGTGACCCTAGGTATGCTAACGGGTCATTTACGGGTTGACCCGTAAATGACCCGTTGAGAGCGGGCCGGGTACGGGTTTGGGATTAGGACCTGTACCCGGCCCGTGACCCGTTTAAATCAGTTTTTTTTTTTTTTTTTTTTCTCGTTTCCCTAAATAATGGCTAAAATCTAAATGCTAAATTGCTAACCCTAGGCGCGCTAGTCCTCTCACTCTTAGTCACTCCTTCCAATTTAGACTTCTTTCTATATACCGACAAATTAAACTACTAATTAATATTTGATCTCATAATTAATTGATATCCAATTACTTTAGTACGTCCACTCAAATTCGGGTGCATATATTAGTAGTGTGTGTTCGAACGAGTTCGAAACATCACTTATTTAAATTTGCATTGCATGTTTGACCCGGGTCACGGGTTAACACGGGTTAACCCGTTGACCCGTGTCCCGGGTACGGGTTTATAATCCTGAACCGTGATGACCCCCGGGTCAATCACGGGTCGTGTCGTCCGTGACCCGCGGGTCACGGGTTGTGACCCGTTGACAGGCCTACGTGGCGCTGACGTGGTAGACCTTCAGCCAATAAAATTGAGCCATGTGTAGTATTCAATTCTCTCTCTTAAGACATGACACGAGATTATTGGTCGAAGGTCTACCACGTCAGTGCCACGTGGTAGATCCGTTCCATTGAATAATCTCTCAACGTGTTAGTATGAGATTTTGTTGGAAAAAATGGTAAAGCTAGATGCGGTTTTAGGGTGCAAAACGAGTTTGAGATATAGTGTTGATAGAAGGGGTTTAACATTATTGATTCTAGTTTGAAATTGTAAAATATATTTATTGGATTTTAAATTTTTTTACTCCTTATATCCTTCGTTAGCGATATCTACACGTGTAGGGTTTGTCCCACGATTGATGTTTAAGTTAGTATAGAGTTTAGAGGTAATGAGATTTTTAAAAAATGAAAGTGCGGAGCTTATCATTTATAGGAGATGTTAGCTAATTTTATGGAGGTTCATTCCTTACCGTGCAGGATTTTTGAAATTACGTTAGCGTCTGGTTTCTTATTAGTTGAATCTGTCGATTGTGGCCTTTCAGTTGGTGACAAATAAGTTGTCACCTCATATTTTTTTACTATGAAGGGTCTCTATTAATGGCGGTAGCGAGCAGGCCGCTACGTATCTACTAATGTTGCCGTTGACTGATTAAAATGAATGAGCATGTTGAATACTGATTTGGAGAAGTTCCGTCACCTTGGTACACTTAGAAGATTTGATTTGTCGTCAAATATGTTGATATTTGTAGAGGATCCAACAATATGTTGTAACAAAAAAAACTATAAAAATATATAATTGTTGAAAATGGAGTGACTAGCTGACATCCTTCAGTGTGTAATGCCTTAATTCTCGGAGAATTGATGAATTGATACAATGTAATCTGATATTGTTAGAAATGTAGGATTATAAGTAATGCTAACGATGTGATGTAATGTTGGACTACAGTGTTTGGTTGTCCTGCAATATAAAAGGTTAGACCGTAGTATTTTATATTATGAACAACCCTTATATATATGACTCATTTATTATTATGATTACTATAATAATAGGGACAAATATGTAAAACATGCAACATGTTTGAAAAAGATGGTTATATGGACCAATATGTTTTAAAACGTACAACATGTTTAAAAAAGATGGTTTTATGGACCAATATGTATTAAAATGTACAACAATTTTATATAAGATGTTAAAATGACATACCGTCCACTTGTTATCAAGAGTTTCATTAATTGGACACGTGCAGAACACATTTTTAGAAAAAAAAATAATAATTAAAGAAAGAAGTTAATTTATGCATAACAATGATTACTAATGAGTGGATGTAGTAGATACTAATAATAAAAATACAAATATTTTAAAAACTTGATACGCACGTTTCCAATTAATGAGACTAGTGACAACAAGTGGATGATACGTCATTTTACCATCTTATGTAAGTTTGTTGTACATTTTAAAACATTTTGGTCCATAAAATCATCTTTTTCAAACATGTTGTACGTTTTAAAACATATTGGTCCATATAACCATCTTTTTCAAACATGTTGCATGTTTTACATACTTTTTCCATAATAATAATATGTTTGAGAGTATATTATATTTTATCTTAGTATAATAATATTTAAATAGACATATTTTAAAAATAACTAACTTACTCCATAAACTAATGAAATACGTTAAACTCAGTTATACTTGTCTCCTTATGGTACAAGGTCGTGCGTATCCTTTTTTTTAAACTGACACTCCTGAAAGGTTTCAAACTTGAAATTTCGAAGTCAAAACACGTAAAATTAAGTACTCCCAGATTTTTTTTTTAAAAAAAAAATCAAACAACATAAATAGATGGGCCATGAGTCAGGACCAACTGGCAACGAGCGTTGCTGGCTCATCGAAATCTTATGACCTCAACCATCGACGCGTCGCCGGTAACTAACACTGTACACGTGTCCAGCCGCAGTAACACATAGTACAACCTCATTGGTTAATTTCCATGGAGCTTATTCAGGAGATTCCCCCATTGTTTAAGTTTCCTCAGTACGGACAGATATTCAAAATTGAGTTGCCCAAAAAAGGACCTGACCATACACGTGGCGTGATCTAACGCGAATTAACTCACCACGTGGACGGTTAGAGAGGCAAATGTTACGAAGCTCCTTTTCTTGGTATTTCAAACAAGGAGGAATTTGGCCCAAAAAAACAAATAGTGGGAATAATATGTATATATATATATATTATTATTAAAAGGAAATGTATCTAAAGAATTATGTGTTTACCTAATTTCATTAAATTAATTTTTTTCCAAAAAAAATAATTTAATTAATATTATATGATAAAACCAATAATTCTAACATTTAGAACCAAATGCGTCAAAATCAAAGAGAATATCGCATTAGATTTTTCACCATTAAATTATATTTTATAATTTTAATTGTTATATTTTTTTTTAATTTACTATTTTATTATTAATATTAAATATCGTAATTAAATAAATATAATTTTTCATAATACTCTAATATGTTATGATTTTTCATATAGTTTAGCAACACGACACTATATTAAGCATGTGAGGTGATTTTAAAGCTCGATTTTGCCTATTTTGTTATTGAAATTATATATATTTTTTAAATGAAATGAATTAATAAAGAAGAGTAGATTTTTTATTCTATTTCCGTGACATTTTATTATATATATATATATATATATCTCATTTTATACTAGGGGCGATTTGTTTAACAAAAAAAATACTAGGGACGATAACGCAAGTGTTGAAACAAGAATAACAACGTGGCAAGTAGGGGGTATTTCCGTAAATTCGTTGCTAACCTTATCCATTCTTACCATCCCAAACTTTATATAAAGCCGAACCACCGCTGCAACTCTACCTCACCGTAGAGAAGACAATACAGAAAAAGAAGAAGAAGAAGAAACTCCATCTCCTACATCAATGGCTACCGGAAGGGCAAGCTTTCGTCGACCAAACTACCGTTTCCTCCCCGACGATCTCGCCGTTCCTTCCGATCTAGACTCTTCCTTCGAACTCGACGAATCAGACATCTACTACTCGTGCCGATCCAACTCATCCGATTGCCGCAAATCACTGATCGCCAGGAAACCGGCCGGAAAGCGCGATCGGGCCGCCGTATTGGCGCCTTCGTCGCTGCCGGTGAACATTCCGGACTGGTCCAAGATCCTGAGGGAGGAGTACCAGGACAGCGCGTGGAAGAGAGACAGCCTGGACAATGACTTCGACGAAGAAGAAGACGACGGCGAAGGCGGTGGATCTGATGCGGTCCTTCCGCCGCACGAGTTCCTGGCGCGGCAAATGGCGCAAGCGGCGATCGGATCTCTGGAGGGCGTTAGCCGGACGATGAAAGTGCGGGAGCTGAACCGGGTTAGAAATGCGGTGTGGGCCCGTATCGGGTTCGAGGACTGAGTTTCGGACTTTCGGTCGGCGGAAAGTTCGCCGCCGACGATTTTGGAAAGGATTTTATTTTTTGGATTATTGCACGGCAGAGCGAGAATTACAGGGATAGGTTTTCCTTTTCCGTTTTGCTTCTATTTCCTTGCAACTTTTTCAGCAAGGAAATTTGCCCCTTTTTTTTAGTATGTCAATCTTATAGTTAAAAAGTGTTTAATGTTTGGAGTAAGGTTACAAATTTCTATATTGGAGTTTCGAGATACGCTCACGTGTTTAAGTGACATATAAGGTAATTTTGATAAACTTTTGAGATTTTAAAAATATTGAATAAGACGAAATAAAAAAAAAGTTTGAAAAATTGATATTATTAATGTAATTTCGTGTTATAATAGATGAACACGAATATACAATATATGTTCTTTCTAAAAAGTATTGAGTTCAGATACTATTTTTTTTTGGTCGAGAGTTTAGAAATTGTTTGATTGGATAAGTGTTAATTGAGAGGATAACTAAGATATGGCGATATGATTAGAAAGAGTAAATAAATTTATATAATACTTATTTCTAAAAAAATTAATCTATTGATTGCGGCCGAACAATATAGTGAAATATACATATATATATATATATATATATATACATATATATATATATATATATATAATTTTATTGTGAAACCTACAAATAACACAAGCATTTTTAGCCTCAAAATAAAAGCCATCATGGTTCCACTACGAGTTATGCATCGGCCACCGTCTTCCAAAATCTGAACCGACTTGACGGGTTAACGGGTCAAAACTCATTACCATGCGGGTTAACGGGTCAAAACTCATTACCCATGTCTAAACCCATATATTTATAGTTTCTCATTGACGTGGTAGGTTGCTTGTCGTTGCTGCTCTCCATCTTCGATACCAATTCCCACCGTAGCGATATTTATCGCCATTTTCAGGTCATGGGTTCAGCCTTCAAGCTTTAGTATATAAAAAATGATAAAATTCTTAACTAATGACATAAATGTGGATTCAGTAACTCACACACTTAAAGACTCTAATAATTCTAAGTAGATACATATTTTAATTCAGCTATCACTTTGTTTTATTTATGTTGTTAATATTTTGCTATACGTATTATATATTATAATTATAATTTAATTAGTCGGGTTCGGGTCCAACATTTATTGCCATTTTTCTGCTCTCCATCTTCGATACCAATTCCCACCGTAGCGATATATATCGCCATTTTTAGGTCATGGGTTCAGCCTTTAAGCTTTAGTATATAAAAAATGATAAAATTCTTAACTAATGACATAAATGTGGATTCAGTAACTCACACACTTAAAGACTCTAATAATTCTAAGTAGATATATATTTTAATTCAGCTATCTCTTTGTTTTTATTTCTGTTGTTAATATTTTACTATACATATTATATATAATTATAATTTAATTAGCCGGGTCGGGTTCGGGTCCAATATTAGGACCTTAACCTAACCAGTTTTCCTCCGGGTCGAAATTGATCCGGACACTAAACCGCCCAAACCCGAACCGGACTCGGATACGGGTCAATTTCGGATCCGAAATTTCGGATCCGTTTCGGGTTGAGTAAATAATCGACAGGCCTAGGCCCAAACTATCATCGTTCTAATCTTTTCGTTTTCTTTTTTCGTAAAATCAAAATCATGCTTCTAGAACATTTTTAGCCCGTCCCATGTCTCCTCCACCTCTCCGATTGGCGATGTTCCATTTTCGGCGGCTCTCTCCGTTCATCGTCATCCAATATTCATAGATCTTTCTCTCAGAACGCTAGGGTTGTCGAGCTGCTATATTGCTCCGCTATCGAGCTCCTCTCCTCCGCAGTGACCCGCTTTCTTAGGGTTTTACAGCATCAACCTGCCACGGCCTTTTGACTTGCTGCTTTGAATTTCTGCACCAACGATCACCGGCAAGATGTTCTGGAAGCTCACTTCCCTCTCCGCTTCCTCTCCCGTAAGCAAATGACATCCCTGATTTGACTTGTTTGTTTTCTCGATTTTTCTGCTTGCTCATCATGAACCATTCGATGTGCAGTTACAGTGTGTGGTAATTGCGGTTTTAATATTTTTTTTCCTGAGCAGCTTATTGGCGGGAGTGATAAATTCCTTACATTGTGGAATGTAGCATGTTTATTGTTCGTTGCCTGTAAGGATTGTTGAATTTCCATAATCAATATGTTCTCTGGTTGTTCTTGTAGTAACGTGATTGCTTTTTTAGGGGATTCCTCAGTAGATCTCCAGTGTCCTAAATCATGATAGCTCGGTGCCTGAATCTTTAGGCTCATCATACTTGTTGCACTTTATTGGCTTTAAAGAGTTTGAATTTTTTTCAGGGAAAGTGGTGTTTGATAAACCTTTATTGTGCTGACTTGCTTTCTTATAACTGCTTCCAGATTGAGTCCATACTTGCTAAGGCAAGCTTCGCGTTGGAAGAGCTCTTAGATGAAGAGGAGATCATCCAGGAATGCAAGGCTTTAAATAAACGTCTCATTAATTTGTAATTCCCCTGTCTTATTACTTTCAATTTCTAGTTCATACAGGCTACCTTAAAAAATATATTGCAGTTTACCCTTTCATAAATATTCAGGGGATTGCTAGCTTCAGGGCTTTCTACTGTTTCACTGCCTCGTGAATGTGCTCATGATCTGTTTGTTTGCAGTCTACGAGAAAGATCTCAGGTGGAGCAGTTGTTGCGCTATGTTGTTGAAGAACCACCAGAAGATGCTGACAGCAAACGATCATTTAGGTATAACTATTTACACACTGTCATTTTTATATGTTTTACATTACATTCTATCGGTTGTAGATATTTCCTTCAACTTGTGTTGATGTAGAAGTTACTGATTATTGCAGGTTTCCATTCATTGCCTGTGAAATACTCACATGTGAAGTTGATGTTATTCTCAATACTTTTGTAGAGGATGACAAGGTAGCTCTCCCAATGAATTCATGTTAATTTCACAATTTGCTCTATGCTTGTGTTATTTTTCAAACAGGCCTGTAGCTGTATGATATTCACCTGTCCTGTAATTAATGCAGCTAATGGACTTGCTTTTCTCCTTCTTGGAACCAGACCATCCTCATAGTGCTTTGCTTGCTGGTTACTTCAGTAAGGTATGCTTTGGTAATTGATGGGCTTGCTTGATCCTATGGTTATGTTACTTGCTCATGACATACAAGGCTTGGTACTGCTGTTTGCTTATGTCACAATTCGCAGGTGGTCATTTGCCTTATGTTGCGGAAGACTGTGCCACTTATGAATTATGTTCAGGCGAGTAACTTGTCCACACCTTATTTCCAATGTAAATTTGGCATTACTACATTTTGACTATTTTCTTTACTTTTACTGGTGAACTCTTCATCTCTGATTGATGTGTATCGAATCATATATTCAGGCACATGGAGATGTGCTGCCCAAGCTAGTTGATCTAATAGGAATTACATCAATCATGGAGGTAAATGGGACCATAAAGTTGATTTTATAAGTTCTTAATCTGGTGAATTTGATCAATTGAGTTTTCTGATAGCTTCCTTTGAGCAATTATTATTGCTACATATGGATTTGTTTGCACTACCACTTTCTAGAGAACCTGTTTCCTGTCTTTTTATTATTTAGAGTGAGGTTTGTATCAGGTACTGGTGCGTCTCGTAAGTGCTGATGATCATGTGTTTCCAAATTTTCCGGATGTGATGCAATGGCTGGCTGATAGCGATCTGCTAGAGATGATCATTGACAAACTGAATCCCACTGTAAGCATCAATTTGCCATTTTTAATTTATATTGGTAATGGAAATTGGGCAAGTCATATCAAGTGGGTTTTACTGCTAAATGTCTTATAGGAAGTATATTATTGGAGTTGCTATGATATCTTGATTCCATGGTCTGGTATGCTATGTCACTGAGGAGAGGGGTCTTAGTATTCCGGACATCAAAATGTTCTCACCTCTGGCATTAGAGGATATTATTTATTTGTGTAATGATGGCTATGCAATTTGAATAGTCCTCCTTGCAGAGCAGAGAGCTACAAAAATGTAAGCGGAAGTTGATTTCGAGGTTCTATGTGTTATCCTGCAGAATATTGGACTCTGAAATTGACTTCTGGCTGTATATATTTAATGTTGTCAACTTTATATCTTCCATCTGCATGCACTGGACCCTGCAAGTTGTAGAGACTGTAGTCTGTTGGAAGATAAAATGCTGGAGTCCATCTTAACTTGTTTAAAAAGGAGATTATTGATGTTATGTTGCTGGGTTGGTAGCAAATAACATAGCTGAAATCTTATGTAACAGAGTGCTCCTGAAGTTCATGCTAACGCAGCGGAAACATTGTGTGCTATCACTCGAAATGCACCCTCAGCCCTTGCCACAAAGCTTGCAAGTCCAAGGTGGTTGTCTTACCCTTTCCCGAAGTTCTTCATTGTCTTTTTTGTCTCTCTAAAGTTATAGCATCCTTGAGGTTTAAAAGCTTTGTGATACATCAATATATACATGCAGCTTTGTTGAAAGAGTATTCAACCATGCGTTGGAGGATTCACATTCGAAGTCTGGCCTTGTTCACTCACTTTCTGTATGCATATCCTTGCTTGATCCGAAAAGACCAGTATTTTCGTCCCCTCTTTTGCAGTCTTTCCGAAGTCAAGCCATGTATCAATGTCCAATCTCAGTGGACCATGAGACCATTATTTCAATGCTTCCTAAACTTGGTGAGTGGTTACAACTTTCCTCATGGTCATACGTTGGAAATTCTCTTATATTTGTGAATTTGTTTGATGATTTGTATGCAGGAGAAATTTTTCTAGCAGTAAAATGCTGATTAGTTACAAGTTATCTTGTCTGTTGGTCTTAAATAAAGTAGTTTCCGTTTCCTTCTTTTGCTTGGTTATGCAAGTCTCCTGTCAGAAAGTTGGTTTCAGTTTGTTTTGCCTCATTATGTTTGTTGTCAGAGAGTAAGATTCAGTGCATTCATCTGTCAAATGAAAAGGAGGAAGGATGAATCTGCATTTGATTAGATCTCCTACAAGGAAAAGTGATCTGGCTGGTCAAAGGAATAGAGTGCAAGAGTTTTTATATTTGTTTTGTTTATTGTTATATCATTTGAACCTTGCATGCATACGATTGCTTTTGGCTGCGAATTCAGATGGGAGATTTTTAGCTCACAAAAAGAAAAGAAAATAAAAGAAAGAGGAGCTGAAAGTATTAGTAAGATGAGCTCATATGGAAAAAAAAAAGATGATGAATGCGTTCTACTTTTTTATCCGTTGATCATTACCTGCATGAAATAAACTGGGTATAGTGTGATCTCTTTTGTGCTTGATTATATTCCATTTGTACATGGCCATGATCCGAAGCTTTTGCTGAGCAGGCGACCTGCTTCTGCTCCTGGATATTTTATCAGATCAGAAGATATTGCCCACATCATATGGAGTACTGAGACCACCTCTGGGGAAACACCGATTGAAGGTTTGTCCCATTTATTTGATTTTTTTTTTCTGCTTGCAATGGTGATTCCAGCTCTTCTCTGGCGCATTTTATATGTACTATTTTGATATACGTGTTTTTCAACTGTCAGATCGTGGAGTTCATTGCAGTGTTGATGAGGACTAGCAATGAAGCTGCAGAGAAGGAACTGATCAACTCTGGCATTATACAACGTGTTGTTGATCTTTTCTTTGAGTAAGTTTTGACTAACTTTATCAGCTGTGAGTAGTGATGTTTCAGTCTATAGTTAGACCTCAGTTTGTAGTTAGACCTCTGATGTTGAGTATACTTAAATGATACAGGTATACTTTCAACAACGCTTTGCATCATCAAGTAGAGAATATCATTGTGTCATGTTTAGAAAGCAAGAATGAAACTGTTGTTCTTCATTTGCTTCAAGATTGTAACTTGATTGGGAAAATTCTCTCAGCAGAAAAACATCGCCTCATTGCCAGTGATCTTAACCAGGTGAGCTAATGTTATGACAAGTTGTGCTTTCTGTTTAACTTATGAATATTCTATTGAAAAGAGGTGAGTAGTCGAGCGTCCCTGTTTGTGTGCTTCCATGCCATCTCTAGATTCTACCAGCCTTGCTTGATGTAATGGAATAAGATGTCTTGGATATCAATCTTTTGTTTTTTTATCACTGCTATAATTGGATCTTTTATTCCTTTTGCAGCCAACTGAAATTGCCACCAACAAAAAAGCACCACGATCAGGAAATCTTGGTCACATTACTCGCATATCAAATAAGCTTGTTCAGCTTGGCAGCAGCAATAGCTACATACGGACATTTATTCAGGTGGAACTCTTCTTTGGATAGTATTTTGTACTCATAGAAATGTGCGTGTTAAACACTCCTGAAATTTAGTATCCACTTGTTTGATGGAGAGGGTAGCAGAAGAGTCTTTGGGGGCAGGGAAAGACAACATATTTGTAGAGATGAGTTTAGGTTTACTATATAGTGGGGAGTACACATATGCAACCTAACAATTTTTGCTCATGTCTTCATTTGCTACCGTCATAATGTGTACAGCCCTTGTTATATGCCCTAGAGTAACTCATAATTTAATAAATGTTGTAGACTTGTAGTTCTGGAAGGATTCTTTCTAAGGAGTTTATAGGTGGCTATCATTCACAAAAAAGCTATTGTTCATAGGAAATAGGTTAAGTAAATATCTAACCATTCATTTTAAATGTTGGTGTTATGTGTTCAGGAAAACAGCGAATGGAATGAGTGGCAAGCAAATATCTTGCAGGAGCGTAATGCTCTTGAAAATGTTTATCGTTGGATATGCGGGTACGTCTCCACATGTAATTTCCTGAGTTCTTATTACTTTCTTAGATGTTTAGGTGCTGAGAGTTTCCCCTCTTGATCAAAGCTTCCCTCCATAATTAGGGGGCGCCTCAAATCTACAGATGGCACTGATTTCTTACTAGATAGAAAGTGTGAAAGTTAAGACTAACCACTCGACCAATTGTCCTAAAACCTTAAGGTGTAGGGTGAAGGCGTGATTTAATCTTTATTTCAACACTCCCCCTCACGTGTGGGCCGAGACATTTTTGAAAGCCCATCACGTGAAACTTATATTTCGTGTGGGCTGATAGATTTTAGAAAGCCCATCACGTGTTTGCTTGACTATATCGCAAACTTGATGAAATTGGGGTTTAACTCGGCGCTGCGGAGACTCGAACCTGCGCGCTCTGATACCATGTGAAAGTTAAGACTAACCACTCGACCAATTGTCCTAAAACCTTAAGGTGTAGGGTGAATGCGTGATTTAATCTTTATTTCAACAGAAAGATTTCTTGATATCTCTATTTATCTGAATTTGCATTGCAGCCGTCCAACAACATTACTAGAAAGGGGGCGAGAAAGTGATGATGATCAGCTTCATGACAGAGATTATGATGTAGCAGCCCTAGCGAATAACTTAAGCCAGGCTTTTAATTACAGAACATATGGGAATGAGGGAGCTGAAGAGGAGGTATGTAATATTCTTCTTTAGCATTTTTTTTATCCTCTTTGAGTTTTTTCTTCTTAATAAGGTGAAAAACTTATGCATCTCTATTGTCAATTGTTACAGGATCCCAGATCTGTGGACCGCGATGATGAGGTAATAATTTCGTGTATCCGACTCTCAGCATCGTGTTTCACTTCATCAGAAGTACTAGTCATATCAAACACAATGGTGTTCTGTATCAGTAGTCTGGCAGCATGACATAATACTACTTTCTTTCGACGACTTAAGTTTGTAATTGAACTTTTGAAAGGTGTTTATAAATTAAAAAAGAATGCATTTTTAACCACAAAAGTCATATTTACAACAAACTGAAAGTGGGATATTGCTAATAATAGGAGGTTAACTCGTCGGTTAATTAAGTTGATTTGGTTGCTCTGAAATTAATCTGCAGGACGTGTACTTTGATGATGAATCCGCTGAAGTCGTGATATCGTCCCTGAGGTTTGGCGATGATCATGGCAGGTATTCATTATGTCTTGATGATAACTTCCCTCTTGATATAATATTGGGGTTTGGTCTTCTGGTGCCGGATGTTTGACCAAAGTTGGCTTTTAGTGCAACATTTTTTTGTCATAGACTTTTGGTGCAATACGTTTGCAATTTGTAAACTAGTGCATTTGTTAGTTACCTTTAAGTTTGACCATTAAATAGTTTTATTTTGTTCAGTTTAGCCCTCTAATTTGTAAAAATAAAAATAAAAAATCAAAAGTTAGTGATATAAATGGGAGGACTAAACTGGATAGATTAAAAGTATTTAACGACCAACTAACAGATGCACCCAAAAGTCTACAAATTGTAAATGTATTGCACAAGTCTTAAAAAAAAGACGTTCCACAAAAAACCAACTTTGGTCAAAATTCTAGCACCAAAAGACCTTTTTATCCCTACAATATTGTTTGAACTTCTGATAGCTAATAATGCATCGGGTGGCAGCTTGTTTACAAATTCAGACTGGTTTGCCTTCGAAGATGAAAGAATGGTGGATCCAACTGAGGAGGTATCATCCTCAGAGATGATGACCGACGTGAACTTGACCGGAGCAGCTGCTCATGGTGGCTACAGCAGCAGCAGTGATGATGAGGATGAAGATGAAGATGAAGATTCATCACCTTCTGGTGACAAAGAACCCGATGCCACTGCTACACGAACCTCAATCCCGGATTCAAATCCTGTCAATGACGGCCTTTCCACTGATGAGCCATTTTTGTCCGAATCAGATGTTCTTCCCAGTGAAACCGAAACAGTTGCTGAACAAGTTGAGGGCACAAGTGCCGGAATATCACCAGTCCCCGGCGATAGATCTCGAGATGGTCCGTCCTTGTTTGAGGAGAAAGGGACCGTTGCTGAGTCGGGGTCTGTAAAGACGGATTTGTCCCCGGAGCTATCAAAGGAGAGCTGTAAAGAGGACTAAATTTTGGTTGGACAGTATAAAGGGGGCTTCTAGCATTCTATGGAAAGCAAAATGTGTACAGTGAATAGATGTTTTGAATTGAATGGAGTAAGGGAAGGATCTAAACTCAATTAGGGTTTTTCTTAAAGTCTCACATTGTTCCTTTCAGAATGTGGTCTTCTGTTTACTTTATGTTAAAACCCAGTTTATTGAACAGTTTTTTTTGGTCCAATTTATTGATTTTTTTATTAGTTTCATTGTATTTTTTTTTTGTTTGTATATGTAGGTGAGTTTTATTAACTTGAGAGGATAACTGTATTGGAGTACTTTTGAATGGTTGATTTACTTGGTTAATGAGTGATTTATTTATTTATTTTATTTATGTTAGGAGGTTAGGTACTTGTCATAAATGCTAAGTGTAAGCAAATTTGTTTTTTAATTACTCACAAGAGTTGTGTCTAATTCTGTTCCATGAGATTACTAGGAAATATTATAAAACTCGGATTTGAAGTATATGGTGCTTTAAAAAAATTATCATATTACTAACATAAATTTGGGCATTCGAATTAATTGTTAAATAAAATATAAATTTTCTTGGGTAATGTACCAGTTCAGGTTTTATATGTCAATAAATTACTAGTTCGTTAAATATTATGTCCAATTTGAACATAATAGGTCATGTAGTTGCACGAAATTGAAAAGAAAAATTGATAATCTGACTTAAAATAATATAACTGCACGTAAATCTTCGACTTTTTATTATCGCGTGTTTCATCATTAAATTAAAAGTCTTAAAATTACATAGAAAATATGTGGATTTCTAAAGAAATATAATGGTCATAATATTATTTTAGGTTATTTTATCAGTTTTCTTTAATACGTATATATCATGTGACCAATTCTGTCCGTATTAGATGAAATATTTAATGGAGCTAACGATTTGTTCAAGAGTTAAAACTTAAATTAGTAAATTGTTAAAAAAATAAAAATTCAACTAGCAATATAATAATAATAATAATGCAACCTTAAAAATAGTTTGGAATAGACCACCACCTTTTGAAGAATACTGTAGAGTCTCCTCATGACATTTTTGCCTCCAATTTTCTTCTCATCGCGTTTTTCTTGTCAACCAAGGAAGATCGGTCTTATTATAAAGCACCAGTGTGCTAGGGTTTTATCTCCAAGTTATTGAGCGGCGAAGATGATTGAGGTTGTGCTTAACGATCGTCTAGGCAAGAAGGTCAGAGTGAAGTGTAACGAAGACGACACCATCGGCGACCTGAAGAAGCTGGTGGCTGCTCAGACCGGCACCAGAGCTGAGAAGATCAGGATCCAGAAATGGTACACCATCTACAAGGACCACATCACTCTCATGGACTACGAGATCCACGACGGCATGGGCCTCGAGCTTTACTACAATTAACTCTCACGTCACCGCTTCTGGTAATTTCCCCCTTCCGATCTTCTGTTTGATCATGTCCAGCTTCAATGGGCGTAATTAGTTGGATCAATTTGTGTTTCTTCTGTGATTTATGGTTTGTTTGATCATGCGTGTTTGATTCTGAGCCCCTGCAACCGTTCTAGCGCTGATTGAACTGTTGATTAGGCAGAAAATTGAGTTTGTGTTATCAGCGACAATTTTCTGACCTTCCGTTTGATCATGTCAAGCTTCAATGTGTAATTAATTGGATCAGTTTGTGTTTCTTCTGCTATTCATGTTTTTTTGATCAAGCGTCTGTGATTCCGAGCCCCTGCAACCGTTATAGTGCTGATTTAACCGTTGATTAGGTAGAAAATTGAGATTGTGTTTGGTAGATTAGCGACAATTCCAATTCGAGCTTCAATGCGCGGAATTAACTGGATCAGTTTGTGTTTCTTCTGTGATTTATTGTTTGTTTGATTCCGAGCCACTTCTAGTGCTGATCTAACTGCTGATTTGGTAGAAAACTGAGATTGTGTTTGGCAGATCAGCGACAATTTTCCAATCCCCAGCTTCAATGTGCGTAATTAATTGGATCAATCTGTGTTTATTCTGTGATGATGATATATGGTTGGGTCAATAACCTGGGAGAGGTCTGAAGTTTGGCCCTTGTTAATTTGAGAGGTCTGAAGATTGAAATGGTGATAACAGAGGTCTGAAGTTTGGACTTTGTGATTTTTAGGTTTTCCGTCCAAATTTTCTGTCAAATTTAACAGAACCGTGTGAAATGTCAAAAATACCCTTTTGTAATATTTGAATTAATAAAAAGTTTAATTAATATATAGATGAAATGACAAATATACCCCTGTCCATAATTTAAACCTAACCCAACTCCGACCGGCCACCACCCTCTCCGGCGACCACCACTCTCACCGGCGACCACCACCCTCTCCGGCCGGCCACCACCCTCTCCGACGACCGCCACCACGGCCTCAATTGGGCCCAAATCGGAGCCACCGGCCCCGATTGGGCCCAAATCGGAGCCACAAAGCTCCGATCGGAGCTCGGTGGCTCCGATCGGAGCTCTGTGGCTCCGATTTGGGGCCACATCCGATTTGGGGCCACAGAGCTCCGATTTGGAGCTCTGTGGCCCCAAATCGGAGCCACAGAGCTCCGATCGGAGCCACCGAGCTCCGATCGGAGCTTTGTGGCTCCGATTTGGGCCCAATTGGGGCCGTGGTGGCGGTCTTCGGAGAGGGTGGTGGCCGGCCGGAGAGGGTGGTGGTCGCCGGAGAGAGTGGTGGTCGCCGGAGTTGGGTAGTGGCCGGCCGGAGCCGTGGTGGTGGCTGGAGTTGGGTGGTGGCCTTAAGGGCATTTTCGTCTTTTTATTGAATCATGTGAGATGCAAGAAGGGTATTTTTGGAATTTTTTTTTATTTCTGGTCACATGCAATGCACATGACCAACTTCCGTCAGTTTTAACGGAAAAAACTAACGGAGACCTCTATTATCTACAAGTTGAAACTTCAGACCTTTGTTATCACCATTTCAAACTTCAGACCTCTCAAATTCACAAGGGCCAAACTTCAGACCTCTCCCAGGTTATTGACCCTATATGGTTTGTTTGATCATGCGTGTGTGATTCTGAGCCCCCGCAACCGTTCTAGTGCTGATCGAACTGTTGATTAGGTAGAAAACTGAGATTGTTTTTGGCAGATCAGCTGATGATTTTGTTAAACGGAAATCGAGTAATTTCCGATTAATCGGAAATCAAGAAGCATAATTGAATGATCAATAGCACGCTGAAAGATTGGTGTAGTCCGCTTTGATCATGTCAATATTCATTGCTGGAACTGTAGCTGGTGTTTTTCAATTCTTCTATTGTTCTACACACACATACATGTATATGTATATGATAGAAAAGGGTAGCAACTTCTTTGGTAGATTCATCGCATGATACTGTTTTGGAAACCGGAGCAATGTGAATCGATTGTTTCATCTTTACGCACGCCTTTACACCGATCATTCAACAGAAACTGATCGCATATTGCTATTGTTTTCGGGTTTAGGGTTTTCAGGTTTAGGATTCTGGCAAACTGATGGAAACAGTTTATGTTTCCTTTTGCAGGTTCGAATGTACAGTTGGAGAATGGTTCAGGACTCTCCATCAGCAACTGCTAGCTTAAATCAGATACAGTTCTACATGTAATACTTGGGGTGAAGGAACCTTCAACTATCTGGTACGATTAACGATTTTATGATATGCATTATGTCGTGTTTTTGCGTATTGATATACACATACCATAGTTCATCCTTCTGATATATACCATAGTTCCTTATTAAATGTTTGACAAAATGCTATTGGTTTTAGGGTTGTTAAATAATAAATTCATAATAGCGATATAAAATGACACAATAGTTCTAGGAAGTGGTGATTTGCTGTAAAACAAGAGCAAACCACAAACTACTACTACTACTACATCTGAGTAGGCAATCACCTTCAACCACTACAGAAATAACCACACTTCTAACTTACCTTAATCTCTCTTAATTACCCTAAATTAGATCCTACATGGCCTTACTCTATCTAGACCTATGTCTACCTGTTAGACATCACTAGACTAACAAGCTTCTAAGTTCTAACAGCTTCTTCTACTTGTTATTCATCAATCTACACAAACAAATGCAACAAAACAAGAGACTAAGAGATGTAAAGTAACTCGACTTTGTCTCGAAGAAAATACCGTAGAAATTCAAACAGGTAGACGAAGAGGAGCCTGCCCACTGCCCTCCTTGTTTCTCATCTCTACCACTTTCCGGTGCAGATTCGAATGCACAGAAGCCATGAACGTTGGGCTAGCTGCGGGTCGGTACTCGGGCAAAAGCCGACCCGACCTGTACCGTACCCCACAGGCATTGCACAGTGTCTTGGGTCCCATCGGCCCTTCTCTCCATTGCGGTGTCTTTGTCACCTCGCAGTGTGTGCACTTGCGGACCCCACCTGGGCTAGGGTTTAGGGTTTCAGGTTCGTCTGTCTCGGAACTATCCGGATTCTTCTTCCTCACTTTTCGTCTCTCTGAGGATGATATGAAGGGGATGGTGAGTCTAGGGTTTAGGGTTGGTGGCCTCAGTCTTTTGCTCCTTGCACGTTTCACCGGGATGAAAAACCGGTAGCCCAAGAGCAGTTTATCACTGCTTTCCAGGACAGACACCGAGCTTGAATTCGGAAACAGACTCGGGTCTTTACCACCTTCGCATGCCCCGCGATGGTAAATTTTTTTGTGTGCTTCCGTCTCGGTGCTAGAATCCTTAACTTTGGGTTTCGATTCCTCCTGCAAAAGAGATCATTTTTTGTTTTAACAAATGGTTAAGAATCTAATCACAGTCCAAGTTTTCAGCATGTTGCTTTCATTTCAGATTTAAATTTTTTATAATAAGTGCCTCATGTTTCATTTTCGTTGCCTTTTGGTTTTCTGTTAGTTTTTTCCGTTAAAGTTGACGGATTTTGGTCCAATGGTCCATAAAATTCAACAGCAAGAGCATTTTAAAAAAATAAAATAACAAAGTAGCGTTTTTGCTTCCTTTTAACTTAATGTCAATTAATGTGTATATATAGTTAAATTGAAGAATTTATGCAAATTTGAGGTTCAATTTAACTGCTATACAGTTAAATTGAAGGATTTATGCAAATTTGAGGTTCAGTTTAACTAAATAGTCATAAACACACATAAATTGAAGAAAACTCACACCTAAATCCGTCAATTTTAATAGAAAAAACGAACGGAAAACAAAAAAAAAAAAAACGAAAAACGAAACCTGTGACACCTATTAGCAACGAGAACAAAATCTGAGACACCTATTAGTAACAATTAGGTTGTTAACCCTCCCTCTAACAAAAGACAATATTGGAAGATCCTTGGAGCAATGCAAACAGATGTTGTAGGGTTTGATGATAGAGGGACTCACTCACCTTGGAGGAACACGTGCGGGAAAACGAATTGTCGTCGAATATTTGAACAGTGAAAGGGGTCGACAAACCACTGATTAAATCATCAGACGGCAGCTCAAGGTGCTGCAAACTTGCATCCCAATCTTCTTCAGTCAGTTGATTCCCATCAATATCTTCGATCGGAAGATCGAAGTAAAAATCATCGGTCATATTGTTCAAATGGTCCTCCAATACTAAAGGTGATACCATATCAACTTCCTGTTTGGAAGAAGAAATTAGTTCTACACAATTTGCAGCAACCAACCCGAACAACTTTGTCTGAACAATAGAAAAAAAAAAATGTTCCAATTGGCAGCACATTCTTTGACAAGGAAGGATAAACGCCATGAATTCTCTGGGGCAAAAGCTCAAACAGGTGAAGAGCACAGCGGAATGCACAGAAACGTGGACCAATTGAATGACAGAACGAGCAGAAATGCGTCGAGAGAAGAGCGAAATCGAGAATCGAACCTTGTTTGGCATTATTACATGGCGGAGAATTAGCGCGGTGTTATTTTCCGCAGTGAAGAATGAGACGAGAAAGCAGCGATGTGCAATGCTACACTGAGAAGGCGGAGGAGGAGAAGAAGATATAGAGAGATGAATCTAATTGTGTGTGTGTCTGCAAATTTGGGAATTTATTTAGGTTTTTGTAGGAGAAGCCAATTATCAAGTGTGCCGCAGCCAGTGTTATCAGAACCGGACCGGACCGGCGGTCCGACCGCGGTCGGACCGGAACCGGACCCCTCACCGGTCCGGTTTGCTTATTTCCGGATGATGTAAGCGAACCCGGTTCTGAAGTCCGGTTTTCACCGAACCGGCCGGTTTTGGGCGAACCGGGCGGTTCACCGGTTCGCCGGTTCGGACTCTTTTCATTAAAAAAAATTAAACAAAATTTAAAAAAAAAAATTAAAAATTTTTTAGGGTAAACTTATAGAGAGGCAGACCCCGATCCGGACTAAAACCTACATAAGGGTTAACTTACAAAGAGGATATGCAAATTTGCATTTTTTTTACTAAAACCGGTCGGACCCGGTTCGGACCGGGTCCGACCGGCCGAACCGGGAACCGGTGGCCCTGCCGGTTCAGGCCCCGGTCCGGTTCTGATAACACTGGCCGCAGCCCAGAAACACGTGACTTCACTTTGGGCTATTTAAGTTAGTTGGTAGTTAAAATCAATTTGTTAGGCTAGGTTTTTTCATTTAGACTATACCACATCTTATCTTATTGGTGAAGAATCGGTCGGTAAACGAGCCGAGTCGAGCCAACTATCTCTCAAACTCGACTCGATTATTATTTACTAAACTTGAATTCAATCTTGGTCGAGTTTAAAATTTTGAACTTGAATTTGGCTCGTGCCCAAGTTCGACATAATCAACTTCGGTTTTATAGTCCATTAATTATACATCACAATAAGTTAGTATTTCAAAAAATTAAACTCGACTTCACTAAACTTGAACTCGGTTGATTTATTTACTCAGACTCGATTGACAGACTAAAAGCTCCACACAAACTTGGGCTAGAAATTTTTCGAGTCGAGTTCGAGTATTTTTTAATTTTTTTAAATGTTACAATTAAGTCTACTTAGAAATAAAACTAGTACAAACATAATGTTTGTTGAGCAAATTAGAAATATCCAAAGTACGGGGCAAATTCAAAATAAAAAAAGCTTAAACAATAATAGAGGGGAAATTTAAAAAGAAAAATCGTAAATATAATGGACCAATGTTATAGAAGAATTAACCAATGTGGTGTGAAAAGTACCTTTAACTCTATAACTCTATATTTTACATAAATTTTTATAATATAACTTATATTTGTAGAGTTTGTCTCAAGTTTAGCTGATTCAAATTAGTAATCTGGTGCGAGTGATAATTATTTTAAGATAATTACTACTAGTACTGCCGCATAGTAAATACAAGCAGCAATGTTTTTTGCTGTTCGGTCTAAACATAAGATTCACAACAACATTAATAGACAGACAGAAACACCTCTGTGCTGTGCTCTACACACACATAACATTGCTACATCACAACCACCTTAACTAATCCATCAATGAGTAATGGCTAGCCAGCTCTCTAACTCGGCGCAGAACCGGTTCCGGAGCTTGATGAGACATCGGTTTCCGAACTTGCACCAAACACCCCTGCTGCTACATCCCAACCCAAATATTCAAAATCAAATCATTACTAAATATGGTTAAGAACCTAATCACAGTCAAAAGTTTTTTATGTCCCATGTTTAAACGGTTACTAATAGGTGTCACAGGTTTCGTTTTGGTTTTACGTATGTTGAATTTGATGGATAACAAAAGAACAGCAAAAATGAAATCTGGAACATCTATTAACCGTAATTTGAAATGGGACACCTAAAAGCAACATTGTGCAAAATCGAAACCGTGATTAGATTATTAACCCTACTAGATAACCTGCATAAACCATAAGCAAAACCATACCTTTCTCTTCTTCTTTAAGAGACTACTAGCCTTCACCAGGTTTCTCCATTTATCCTAAGAAATCCCAGGTAAAATGCATTGCAAAATTTTATTTTTTTTGTAAAGATTCAAAATTTAGGTATGATGATGATGAAATGCTGCTTCATACCTTTAAGTCAACCGATGTGCGGTGTTTGGACGAAGAAAATAGAAGCCGCTTTATCTTAGACCATCTCCCAACTCCTAAATGAGCAACTCCATCGATCAGCTTCATCACCTCGGACTGTGTCCACGGCATGTGATGCTTCCTTCTTCGGTTTGGTGTACCGCCACTACTCTTTTGAATGCCGGGCCTCAAGTCCTCATCATACTCATAATCATCTGTGGGTGCATATTCTTCTTCTTCCTCTTCTTCTATCAACTTGATGGATGAACAATCTGGGTCTGATCTTTCGTTCGAGATGGTGGATTGATTGCTTGGGGAATTATCCGAGTCAAGGCACTAATCACATACAAAGCTGCATCAATACCCATAGATAGAGCCAAATAGAAAGTGCAGTAGCAGGAGATAGGAGAATATAGGGCTAACCTAAAAACAGTCCCAACTATAGACGTTTAAAATAAAATACTGATATTCTAAGTGTCCCAACTATCAGATTAGTTGATTTCTATTTTTTTTTCTCTTAAAACTGACGGAACAAAAACATGTTTTTTAAGCATCAAATAAGTCTAAACCACGAACAACATAATACTACGTAAAAGTGGAAATAACATTTTTTATTGCTTAATATGCCAATTTTAACGCCAAAATGAATAGAAAAAAGTGGAAATCAACCAATCAGACAGTTGGTACACCGAATGTCAACATTTCACGAACATGGTCTATAGTTGGGACTGTTTTTAAGTTTTTAACCCGAGAATAAATAATGTCCTTACCGGAACATTGGCTGCTGTTGTTAAACATGTTTTTTCCTTCAACTGATGTTCCTCTTCCACTGGAAGGCCGAACGGAACCTGAATGCAAGCACCATCGAAAGGTTCTTCTGGACAGAGAGATTGTGATTCTTCAGTCTCTTTGATGCAAAGCTGCTTCTCGTGTTTCACACGTACAAGCTTCGCCTTTGTCTTTGAGGTATTACTGTTAGGAGAAGAAACTGCACATCGTCTGCGCTTGATTTTTGATGAGGATGATGATTTGAGCTCCAAAGATTCTTCAATGAATCTCTTAGGCGGTCTATGTGCTCTCTTTCCAGTAACACGTGCACCCGCCTCGTCCACTTTGCAAGTTGCTAGAGTCCCAGTGGATGACATCAGAGAAGGCTTGCACTCATTATCTAAAGGCCTTGTATTGGATCTGTTGAGTCTCTCAGCAGAAGTGGATATACCATCCATTTCTCTCGAAGACATGTCACATACCATAAAGTTCAAGTCTTTATTCAACTCGTTGTTTTGCATACCGAACATAATGCGCCGCTTCAGCCACTGTTTGTCCACAACTATGGTTTCTCGCCCGAACATACTCCTGAAGGTGTCTTGCAGTTCCTTAACAGACATCAGATCAAACACTGTTGAGCTGTTCATGTTTTCTGAACCTACTTTTTCTCCATCATCATCATCACATGGGTTGGTTTTTTCATTTGGGTGGCCATTAGGGGGCCCTGGAATGGAAATATAGACATTAGAGAGCAACTGAGAATTTCTCATTGATAGATTTTCATTAGCATAATGTATAACATACCACAGCCAAAGGAACTAGAAATCGATCTGCCTCTATCAATCAAAGAAAGCTTTGATGTTAGAGGAAGTGTTTTATGGTCAGATAGTAAGTCATCTGTTTCTTGCAGCATTCCACCATCAATCATCTCATCATATTCCAGAGGACAAGTGAGATTTTCAACACTGAAGCACTTCCTTAAGTTGAATGTGGCAAAGTCAAGATGACTGCCAACCAAGTCTTTGTCGCATTCATGCTCCAGAAATGAATGCTCTGTTCCCATTACTTCATCTTCAAAACCAGTTAGAAAAGACACGTGTCGTCCAACCTTCAGCAATTGAAGCATTATCTTAATTAAGTAATCAACACTAATCAGCAAAACAAGGACAAACAAGAAATAACAATCAATAGACTGTTTCATTTATGAATCTCCCAAGAATTACACCATTATTAACATAATACAGAAACTAAAGGGTATTAGTTTGACATAACCTACATACCGGATATTAATCTCATCTATTAGCACCGCAACTACACATATCAAAGTCCAACTGAATTCCATTCAATATTAGATTTAAATATAATGTAGGTTCAGCTTCGGTTTGATTAATCTTAAAAGTAAAACTCTGAGCAAATTATGGCTTACAAACGAAGAGATTTCAGTTTACATTTACAATGAAGTAAGAAAGTGCCCAGCAAACTTGTTTCCATCAAATTGTGGAATGTGCTTTAAATGCCAAGAATGATGGAAAAATCACCCAAATACCCACTTTTTGAAACTCAAACACAAAAACAAGGGAAAAATTGGTCCGAAACTCAAAATAACCAATCCCCCATTTTTGAAATGTTAACGGTAAACACTTTGACCGTTAACCCAGTTTGACTCAACGGTCAAAAAATGACCATTGAGCCAAATGGCGCATCTCTCAGATGCGCCATTTGACTCAACTGTCATATTTTGACCGTTGAGTCAAATGGCGCATCTCTCAGATGCGTCATTTGACTCAACAGTCATATTATGACCGTTGAGTCAAACTGGGATAACAGTCAAACCGTTAACCCAGCAAAATGGCGCATCTCTCAGATGCGGGATTAGTCATTTGAGTTTCGGACCAATTTTTCCCTTGTTTTTGTGTTTGAGTTTCAAAAAGTGGGTATTTGGGTGATTATCCCAAGAATGATCAAGATAAAGTAAGAATGTACTCTATAATGGCACGTGGCATATATGGTTCCAGAAGAATGTCATAGATTTTTTTTATTTTAGTTACTTTTATTTACCTCAGCAGGGTAGGGTGTAAAAATGTTCTCATTCTCCTCCATGTTGATACTGATAAAAGCATCCTTTACGGTCCCATTTGTCATGATTGTAGTTTCGCGCTGATCTACAACGAAAGAGAAACATGATGATAACTTAGAATCAAACAAGAGTACCAGATGAATTCAATCTCATGCTATTTCAATCAATAAGAGAACATAAACAATACCTGTGCAGCATGAATATCTATATTTAGAATTTTAGATTCTAGAGCCATAATAGAAGATCATGTGTAATGTTGCCTTACTAAATCCCTACTCTGTTCCATTGGCCTCCTTAGAGCATCCACAATGGTTTTACATAAATTATATTCTTTAAAGTTGCCACGTAGACATTTATGTACACTTTAAGTAATACGTAAATTTAAGACACACGTAAACAATATTTTCTCTGCAATACTATTACTTAAACATATTCCTTAAATATATTTTACTATTAAATTTTCCAACAATCACCAATAAGATATTAGCATTAATTATAAAATGAATTAATTTATAATAAAAAATTGGTTACGTAATACATAGTGCATTACTTAAATTTAAGGAATGCTTTATGTAAAAACGTAAATTTACGTGTGGGTCTCATCTTTAAGGAATGCTATGTAAAACCACTGTAGATAGTTTTTGTTGCTTTACTTAAATAAACATATAGGACCCACGTTTACGTAATACTACTGTGGATGCTCGGCTACCTTACTCAGCTGGTTCACATAGATAACACAAAAGTTGCAGCAATGCAGCTTCACGTAATACATAGTGCATTGCTTAAATTTAAGGAATGCTTTATGTAAAAACATAAATTTACGTGTGGGTCTCATCTTTAAGGAATGCTATGTAAAACCACTGTAGATAGTTTTTGTTGCTTTACTTAAATAAACATATAGGACCCACGTTTACGTAATACCATTGTGGATGCTCGGCTACCTTACTCAGCTGGTTCACATAGATAACACAAAAGTTGCAGCAATGCAGCTTCACGTAATACATAGTGCATTGCTTAAATTTAAGGAATGCTTTATGTAAAAACATAAATTTACGTGTGGGTCTCATCTTTAAGGAATGCTATGTAAAACCACTGTAGATAGTTTTTGTTGCTTTACTTAAATAAACATATAGGACCCACGTTTACGTAATACTACTGTGGATGCTCGGCTACCTTACTCAGCTGGTTCACATAGATAACACAAAAGTTGCAGCAATGCAGCTTCACGTAATACATAGTGCATTGCTTAAATTTAAGGAATGCTTTATGTAAAAACATAAATTTACGTGTGGGTCTCATCTTTAAGGAATGCTATGTAAAACCACTGTAGATAGTTTTTGTTGCTTTACTTAAATAAACATATAGGACCCACGTTTACGTAATACTACTGTGGATGCTCGGCTACCTTACTCAGCTGGTTCACATAGATAACACAAAAGTTGCAGCAATGCAGCTTCACGTAATACATAGTGCATTGCTTAAATTTAAGGAATGCTTTATGTAAAAACATAAATTTACGTGTGGGTCTCATCTTTAAGGAATGCTATGTAAAACCACTGTAGATAGTTTTTGTTGCTTTACTTAAATAAACATATAGGACCCACGTTTACGTAATACTACTGTGGATGCTCGGCTACCTTACTCAGCTGTTTTACATAGATAACACAAAAGTTGCAGCAATGCAGCTTCACATAATCATGTCAAAGTTCAATGAATTTGATCATTATACCTTTTCCTATTGATATTAGGCAAGATATCTACAGATAGCTAAATAAGCATCACAACCACTTGCATGTCCACTTAAAACCATCAGATATCAAATTCAGTCAACAAGTTACCTCCACCGTGTCGCGGCGGAGATCGCCTACAGTGGCTACGGAAGGAAAGGAGAGAAGCGGTTACCTCCACCGTGTCGCGGCGGAGATCGCCGACAGTTGCGGAGGAAGGGAGGGAGGCGAACGCCGGAGAGCGCAGTGGAGAGAGTGGAGGTTTAGGAGGTGGGGAGAGCAGGAAAAGGATGTCAGTCATTTCAGACGGACTTGAAAATGTTGGCTTAATTGAATTTGAGATGACGTTTGAAGGCGCGTGGGATACGGAGTGGTTGCTTTTTAGGTGACGTGACTTGACGTTCCCAGTACGGGTCTGCTGCTTGAATACATGTTAACGGCGTTCATCTAGGTGTGTTTGGATGGATGTACAAGAGACGTAATCTCATATTACGTCTCACATTATAATTATATATATTACGTCGTTTGATTTTTGAAACGATGTATTGTGCATTGTAATATAATGTACATTATAATTTGAGATTATGTTTGTATTTTATTTATTGCTATGTGAGATTACGTCTAACATTACGGAGTGTTATTATTTTATTATATTATTGTTTACTAAACAAATAAAATTTTTTGTATTATTTTTATGGTTTATTATTATTATTATACTTGTTAGTTTATTTTATTTTTTATCTACTACATAACTCATTATTATAATAAATATTAATGCATGTAATGTTCGTATAAAATGATGTTTTTTTTTTTAATTTGTCTTATAAAACTATATAAAATATTTTAATAACAGTTATGCGTATTGAGTTTAAATATTTAGTTTTTAGAGTCAAATGACTACAGTATTAACTACAAAACATAAATTTTAAAAGGTTATTGTTCTCGAAATAAATATTTTTTAAATCTATTATATTAAAATAGAACGACTCTCATATATATTAATATAATAATAATAAAGTCGCATTACAAGTATACCAAACACTGTAATTTAATATTACACTTCATATTACAGCACAACCAAACACTGCAATCTAACAATACATTACGTATCTCACATTTTAAGTAATCTCACATTATATCCATCCAAACGCCACATAGGGATGAAACAAACGATAATGAAGTAAAACCCGCAGTTTTTGGCGGAGCTAGGGTCTCAACAATGGGGTTACGTTATGCAATTTTTTTTAAAAGATTTAACATAATTTTTAAGAAAATTATTTAAAATATATAACAGGCATTTAAAAAAAAATGGTTTTTTGTCGTATTAACATGTTTTAAAATATACGTATTTCAAAACGATGATGATTGATACTTTATTCAATTATTTATCCAAATTTGTTGTTAAATACATTTCAAATGTAAAAATACAATAAGTACTCTTTAAAATATCACAACTAAACTATATTTGCTTATAAAAATGTTACAATTGATTCAAATCCGATTAGTACCGATTGTGGATCAGTTGAGTTTTAATTGAGTCAGGACACAATTGTAATAATAATATAATGGGTTAAAGGTTCATACCACATGTTTGACCGAATGTGGCTTTTAGTACCAGATGTTTGGTTTTGTATACTTTTGGTACCAAACGTTTGAAAAAATGTGGTTTTTGGTACATCTGTTAGTTGGCCGTTAATTTTTTCCGTTAAATGACTTGTGCAAGTCACGTGACCGACCCTAAACTTTCGATTTTATTCAATTTAGTCCCTCAAATATATTCATAACTTTTATTTTGTTAATTTAATCCCAAATTTCAAAATCGATTCCAATTTAACCATTGAACCCAATTGACCTAGTTGGACCTAGCCTAGGGCTAGGTCCGACCCTGGTTCGGGGTCGCTGGACCCAACCAACCCTGACCCAGGGTCAAACCTAGCCCTAGGCTAGGTCCGGCTAGGTCAATTAGGACCTAGCCCAATTTGTGTCGAATTTGAGCTAGGTCCCAATTGACCTAGCGGATCTAGCCTAGGGCTAGGTCCGACCCTGGGTCAGGGTCGGCTGGGTCCGGCGACCCCAACCCATGTTCGGACCTAGCCCTAGGCTAGGTCCGGCTAGGTCAATTGGGTTCGATGATTCAATTGGAATTGATTTTGAAGTTTTGAGACTAAATTAAACAAATTAAAAGTTATGAATATATTTGAGGGACTAAATTGAACAAAATCGAAAGTTTTGGGTCGGTCACGTGACTTGCACATGTCACTAAACAGAAAAAACTAACGGCCAACTAACGAATGTACCAAAAGCTACATTTTTTCAAACGTTTGGTACCAAAAGTATACAAAACCAAACATCCGGTACTAAAAGCCACATTCGGCCAAACATATGGTATGAAAAGTACATTTAACCCTAATATAATTCATTTGGTCATATTGGTATTAAAAATAATTTTGTTCAAAAATACTGTATGATTAAATACTTTTTTCCCTATTGGACCTCTCGTATTATATTATATTAGAGTAACTATGTCTCATAGTCTAGGAAAAAAAGAAGTTAATAGTAAAATTTACAACATTGTACTCTTCATGTAAAAAACACAAACCTTAAAACTGATGAGATTTTCTCTTGGCTTGATTGAATGAGAGTTGAGTGTTACAAAATGATAATGGGGTCTTACGATAACGGGGTCTTAGTGTCTTACACAAAATAATTTGTGTTTTACACTCAAATAATGAGAATCTTAATGTCTTGCACAAAATAATAGGGATCTTAAATTTAAATAATAGAGATCGGGGGTATATTTTTCATTAAAAATAAACATTGAGTACCCCTAAAAATACTCGATAATGAGGTTACGATCGTAACAAACTGACTACAATAAACATTAAAGTTCAAATAACATTTATACTTTAGACCAAAATTGATTATTAACCTTAATTTATATATTTGTATAGAAAGAATATTCATAACGGAATGAATATATGAGTTTCTCTACAATGCTCCGAGAGTATACTTTTGGTACTTTTTTTTAAATTTTCTATTGATTTAAAAGTAAACCATAGAAGAAAATTTATATTATTAATAGTATGATACAAATATTCGTATGATAAAAAGATCCACGATATATTTAATATCTTAAAAGACCGACATAACATAGAAAGTCCGTTGTGCCATACGTGGCTCTACTTTATTGGCTGTTTTTGGATGGACCGCAAACTATAAGCAGTGCACATAAAAAGTGCCAAGACGAAGATGCTTTCCCCGTCAATTGACGTCTCAAACACACGCTGCCACTTTTTTTCTACTGCCTCTGGCCCCACACATATGTCTTAAGCAGTGTTATCAGAACCGGACCGGGGCCTGAACCGGCAGGGCCACCGGTTCCCGGTTCGGTCGGTCGGACCCGGTCCGAACCGGGTCCGACCGGTTTTAGTGAAAAAAATGCAAATTTGCATATCCTCTTTGTAAGTTAACCGTTCTGTAGGTTTTAGTTCGGATCGGGGCCTGCCTTTCTATAAGTTTACCCTAAAAAATTTTTAAATTTTTAAATTTTTTTTTTAATTTTTTTATTTTATTTTTTTTAATGAAAAGAGTCCGAACCGGCGAACCGGTGAACCGCCCGGTTCGCCCAAAACCGGCCGGTTCGGTGAAAACCGGACTTCAGAACCGGGTTCGCTTACATCCTCCGGAAATAAGCAAACCGGACCGGTGAGGGGTCCGGTTCCGGTCCGACCGCGGTCGGACCGCCGGTCCGGTCCGGTTCTGATAACACTGGTCTTAAGTCTAATGCCTCTTTTTTCGTATTTAACGTAATTATAGTTCAATATCTATTTAAATTTTTATATTTTGAGCATTTTGTTATATTAATTATAATTTTCATCAAATGTAAAAAAAAAAGTTATATTCCGACCATATGAGTTTTTTTATTGGTAATAAAGTTTAAAAAATGTAATGAAATACTTTCATTGGACATTTGACCTCCAATCAGTTCAACGATATATTTCACTTAAAGAATCAAATTAAAGTTTTTTATTTTTATTTTTTATTTTTATTGCAACCCGTTTTTTTTAGAAGGATAATACTATAACAAAATTTGCACCATTTCAAAACAATTGGTCCAACTAAGTCAAAAATAAATTAGCGAGGATTTCTAATCATTCGGGATTCGCAGGTACACACAACATCTTTCATATTATAATGTCGAGCTTCCCTTGAAGGCACACAATACATGACAAAGTTAGTTTTTGATGAATCACAATCACAATCTTAATCTATAGCGTTCGCAACATAATGTGCTTCCCGATATACATGTCTAAGTTTGTACCTCCATAAACGAAGCAAGCAACAGACATAAGTTTCAAATTTGAAGAAAAACTATCTGTGATGAGTTGTTGAGCGGCAAAAGCATCGGTCTCAGTATGTAGAAACTTAATGCCTAAGCAAATAACAAGAGAGATCTCATCTCGGAAAGTTCAAAACTTTTATTGCAATCATTTTATTTCTTAATGAATCCATTTCGAGTACTTATTTATTTCTATCTAGTTTGACTTAAATTATAATAATTTGTTCAAAATTTGAATATTCGAATTACTATTTAAAAAATAAAATTGAATAATAATTTATAAACGGCTCATGAGATTAATATTTAGTTATTAATCCTTATTTTTATTAATAATAATTGTTATAGTGAGCAGTGAGCCCAGTGACTCTCTCAGTTTTCTCCACTGCTGTCTCGTGACTCAGCCATCTTCATTGGCCTCTTTCTCTGTGTGAGCCCCTCAAAAAGATTCTCCTCTCTCTCTGTTTCTTCATTCTTCACTCTTCTTCTTCTCGCGGCGCATCGAGCTCGAGTATTTGCCTCCGGATATCGCCATGGTAGTCCTATTCAGTTGAGACGAGACAAACATTGCATTAGACCAGCAGGTACGTTTCCATTTCCGTTAGGTCCCGATCAGCTTCGAATAGAATCAGGCTGTTGCTTTCAAGTTCCTTTATCTGCATTCTTGCGAGTTCCATAATCTGCACTTGGATCTCGTTTGCTAGAAATGTATATGCCTTTGATATCCTGCATTTTCTGTTTGATCTCGATCATCGGCTTCATATGGATGAAATATTCTATGTAATCGCTGCTGGAACCTGTTCGGCCTACGAATTACAGGATTAAATTGTTATTACAGATTGGATTCATTAGTTAAAATTGGCTTGTTCATTCAAACTGATCTGATAAACACAGAAGATACAGTAGTGGAACTGCCAGTAATCATTATTCAGACTCAGACTTTACAATCCATTAAGAAGTTTCCATTAATCTGATAAATTATGGCTGTAAACTTCGTATCTCAGTCAGCTAGAGAAAATTTACACCAAGAAAAAGTTAGTATGTCGAACTTGTAGTTGCATTTTTTCTTATGTTAGTACGCGGAACTTTGATTTTAACAGCTAGTTTTTATGCTTCTCGTCCTTTTCAATTTGTAACAGCTAGTTCTCTATTTATTTACCATGAAGATTATAACATTATCAAAGTGCATAGAACTTTTCCCTTCTCAGTAGAAATTTAGAACTGTAACCATAGTGCCATGTAGTTAGTGCATTTTCTTGGTACTATGACTAATTCTACTGCAACTTCTTGCAAATATTAAGCGCATAAGGAAGCTTTATTGCAGCATTTCTTTTAACAGATTTTGGAAACTGCCTATGTCATTAAAACACCTCCTGGTAGTGTCATAGGTTGCAATCGTGCGTAAAAGTGGTACTCCTGTTACATTGGTCTGCTTTCAGTTGCAAATACTGCCCAAGAAAAGACTAATTCCATTGAGTCCTTTAAGCTCTCGTGAGTTGTGCTCTGATAATTATTAATGCTTTCCAGATTTCCAAGGAACACCCATGCTTGGATGGAAATTTTTGGGATGTTCTTTTTGTGCAAAGGGAAAGCTTCTTACGGCACGTTTTCTTGTGGATGTTGTCTCCCATTAGAACTTTGCTATTGGATGGGGGTGAACCCTGGGTAAGCCAAAGGAAGCTCTGGGTATAATGTTGTAGTCTGTAGAGCAAGATTCGCTATGGAAACAATTATGTACGAGCAAGATTCAGATGTTGTTCAGTGGGGTCTCCGGTTATTTGATAGTGATCCTTATTCTAATTATGGGTACTGTCCCCCTGAAGCACAAGATAATCTAAGCTGTTATACGGGTCATTACATTGGGGAAGATCATTATAGCATTGAATGTGCTAATGTAGACAGTGATGAACTCATAGCACATGCTCTTCAAGAGGAACTATCTCAACTTTCTGTCTCTGAACTCGAAGAACCGGTGACTCCAAATGAAAAGTCGCAGCAATTACAATCAAACTTCTATTCACAGGATTGGCACGGTCAATCTGTCGGATGCTATGGCTCTGGTATGCACCAAATAGGTGGCAATTATTATCAACCGTTGTGGTTCCTTTCTTCTTCTCCTTTTGTAAGTTCATTACTTTGTAGGTCAGGAAGAGTCTGAAGATTTCACACATTCCAGCTCCTGTTCTAGTCCTGACGAGAACTCATACAGTGCGGAGTGGCCATATTCCTTAGAAATGGCTGACGAATATGCTTACGATGGTGAAGTTTGGGAAAGGTTGAATCAGATGATCCCGGTACCGGTAAGTGTATAAAGAAGAAGTTTTCATAATGACTATCTCATGTATGGATCACAGCTTGACGCACCCCCTTAAGCTTTTTACTCTCCAGAGCTACTAGTTCTTAGTCTACACAAGATTTCATCTGATAAGAGTAGGTCTGTGCGTTGATTCTCGTCTATCCTCTGTAGCATGTGCCAAAAATCAACGGCGAGATTCCTTCACTGGATGAAGCAACTTTAGATCATCAGAGACTACTAGAGAGGTGCTCCATTAATTTTTCTATCCCTATCACACCTCTTGAACAACCATATAGGCTTTGCATAATATGATATCAAACTTATGACAAAATAAACTCATGGGATCTTTCTCTTCTTCAGATTGCAGCTATACGGTTTGGTTGAGCATAAAGTTCAAGGAGATGGTAACTGTCAGGTAAGCACTGATCTTACACTTCTAGTCAATGTCAATGTGAAATTACTGTTTTCCCCCATTACCGGTCATTACATGCGCTCCCCACCGTGTTCTGTATGAGGGCCACTAAACACTCATTAATATGATCAACTTGATTTTGGCCAACACGGAGATATCGCACCTTATTATTTCCATTATCCTTGCAGTTTCGTGCCCTCTCCGATCAGATATATCGCATTACAGAGCACCACAACTTTGTGAGGGAGCAAATAGTGAACCAGGTCTGTTAATCTATCTCCCCTCGTTATGCTGCGCTGGTTGTACTCTATAGTCTATATACGGACTCTAATGGTTTAGTTGTAAATATGGTCAGCTGAAGTCTCATCCAGAGATATACGAGGGATATGTTCCCATGGGCTTTGATGACTACTTGGAGAAGATGTCCATGTACTTTCTCCATTCCTTTCCAATACTTGAGAAGTCATTTGCTCTTTCTGTCTGATGTTAACTATTCTACTCATCTGTAATAGGAGCGGCGAGTGGGGCGACCATGTAACTCTACAAGCTGCTGCCGACTTGGTATATTTTTTTGAACTTAAGAGCTCTGCCACTTTATCGCTTCATATCAATTACCGTGATATGCTGTGAGACATATCCGTTGGATTCTCATGATTTTACGTGAATATAATGAACCGATTATTACATTTGCAGTATGGCGTAAAGATATTTGTCATAACATCTTTCAAGGACACCTGCTACATTGAGATACTCCCAAAGGATCCGAGATCAAAACGAGGTCCATGCTGCATTTGACAAATTCATTTCCAGTTGAATCTTCACTTAGGACCATGTGGTTGCTAAAAATACTGCTTTTAGGAAAAATGCACTGCAAAATGAGAACCCTTCTTGATCTTAATCACCACCATTTCTCACTAACATTATCTTATATGCATACAGTCATATTTTTGAGTTTCTGGGCAGAGGTCCATTACAACTCTATATACTTGGAAGGAGGTACTATTTTTCAACCCGAACTTCATATCATTAATCACCTCCATATCTTCTTAAAATTTACTTGATTTTAGAAGTTAGCTTTAGTAACTTGACTGTCTCTTTGTTGTTTCTTGACACAGACGTTCCCGAACTCAAGATGAAAAGGAAGAAGAAATGGCGGATTTTCCGAAACAAAATGGACTCTGCCAATGACTACTGACTGGAAGTAAGCAAAGCTGAAAGTTCTCTTAAACTGATGACTTATTTTTAGTTGTATGTGTAATATGTACAAATACAACATTTTTTTCTGCAAAAAAACACTCAGTCTCAACATCTCTCCATTTGAACAAGATTTCTGATCACACCCATTTACAGGTGATATCAAATACAAGCTTCTTCTTCAGTCTGTGCTGCATATCTCCAGGTTATATGATCAGCTCTTGGTTGGTTTACTGTTTTGCAATAAGAAAATTGGTCATTTATTTGCAAGAATTCTTTAGTGGGATGACCACAACAAGGCTGCTTAATGTTATCATTTTTTATGGGCACTTTTTAATACCATTGTTACTATGGTACCTATTATACATTTATTTAGTCTGAGTTGTTTACAATAATTAATTAATGCATTTTTTTTTATGAAGAATAAATAGATAAGACAAATCTTGAAGATCTTAATCTAAGTGGGTATCCTGTATAGTTAGCAGTTCGGGATGGGTTCTCCAGATCATGGTTGTGTTTTCCCCCCAACCGTTGATGGTTGACAAGTGCTAATTTTAAATTAATAATTAAGCCTACAAAACCCCATTTCTGAAGCAATAATACAATTTTTTTAAGAAGTATTCAACAAATCATCGTGTTACTATGCAGTAATACCTAAATACAACACGAAAATTATCTTATGTGATCATTTTATCATATGTATACATAAACATACTTTTCTTTATGGTTGATCATTATATATCGTGCTAAGCTTAAGTACTAACGAAGAGTCCCTTTTGTATTTTATATATAATAAATGCACCGAAAATATCTTCCTGTTTTTCTGGGAAAACAACATAAATAGTCCCCGAACTTTATTCATTTTCCTATCTCTGTCCTTAAACTTTATTTTTTTCTATTGATGTACTTGAACTTATCAAATTCATTCTGTTACAATCCAGTCGTTAAATTTTACTGTTAATTGTGGTGATTAGATGCTGATTAAGCAAAAAAAATTGACATGGACAAGCTGTGGGGCATGTGTCATTGCTTATGGTCACATCATGTTTAATGTCTTTCAATTTCATGTTCTTTTGGTTTTTTTTTCCTATATTTATTCATTTATTTATTTTCTAGCTATTGATATATATTGAAAAATATGATGTGACCCTAAACATGTCATGTCAGCTTGTCCATAACATCAATTTTTCGTCTAATTAGCGTCTTATCACCACAATTAGTAATAAAATTTAACAACATGACTATAACATAATGAGTTTTATGAGTTTAAGTACCTCAATAGAAAAAATTAAAGTTCAAGGACGAAGATAGAAAAATGTATAAAGTTCAAGGACCATTTATGTTGTTTTCCCTTCTTTTATTTTATATATAATAATAGTATATATATATTATTCAGCCATGGAAGAAGTCCTCCTCTCTGTCGACAGATCCTCTCCTTATCACTAGCGTCCACAACGTGAGGAAAGTCAACCTATATATCAAATATAGTTAGTAATATACAACTACTCCTTAGAAAAACTCTAAAAGCTCTGAAAGGTTAAGAGTAACTGGACTTTTCTACAATACTCTTGGAGCACTATGCTTTTGCCACTAATTTTTTTATTTTTCTATTGCCCTAAAGGTGAACCACATAATGAAATTGATATTATTAATAGTATGATACACATCTTAGGTGTAGTTAAAAAAATTCATACTTTTTTATATTTTTAAAGTTTTAGTTATGTTACAATTAAGTCTACCTTAGTATTAAAAAAAACCAAAAGCATGGTGCTCCCAAAGCATAGTAGAAAAATCCAGAGTAAGCTAATGAAGATACGAAATTTACTGCTGATCGCATGTAATATATAGTGTATTGGTTCATCCCCGCCTCATTTTTTATTAAAAGTTTCGGATTTGAGCTCCGTAAATGAAAAAAAAAATATATAATCAGCATTTTATTTTTTATAGACGAATACTACCGGTGGGTATTTTCAACTTCGTTCCTACAACTTGCTTATTGGGAGAATAGGTCGGAAAAGTCGGTCAGTCAAAGGCCAGGAGCACTTTTTCGATTGAATCAGACGTAATCCGGTCGGAAAACTGCAGTACATTCTTGGCCGGCGGCTCGGTCAGCAATTATGCGGTAGATAAAATTGATTTTTCTTGTAGTGACGCGATGTCCACTTGATAACAGGAATATCCCGATATATATATATATATTTATTGTGCACTCCATATATTTCTAAAAATGGCCCAAAGAATCATATATCAAAACTTAAAAATGATTTAATTAGCCGAAAATGAGTCGGAAAAGACTGGCTTAGGCGTCCCTTAAATATAAGGTAAAGAATTTATATCAATTATTAATATTGCAAGGATGAGACAAGAAATGATTTATTATTAATTAATGAAGTCAAATGTTAACCAAGTGTATGTGGGTCCTCAAGGATGTTTTTATGGTCCCTTGAATGTACGATGGGGACCATACATATTCATACGCGGCGGAGCGGAATATAAATTCGTTCCGGTTCTTAAAAATAAATAAAAGAAAATGGTAAAGAGGCATATTGTATGTCCAATACAAAAAACAGTAAATACAATTTTTTGTGACTGGAGTAACAAATTATAATTGACGAATTATATATTTTTCTTATAAAAGTATGAAGCTAGCTAATTGCATATGAAAAATATAAGCACCAATTTTTTTTTTTTTTTTTCTGAATCTAATTGTAACGATACTAAATCCGGTTACTTATATGGGTATGTGGTTTTCTCTTACTAAATTTAATGAACAACAACACATGCACCGATTCTGTTAATATAACTTCTTTAGCATCTTAATATAGTTAAGAGGCCGACTCATTAAGTACAGTTCCACTTGCTTCCTTTTATGTTGGACGCAGTATGTGAACCATGCAAAACTTGATACTTTGTATATAAACCATGCGAAACTTGATATTTTAATCAGATCACCGTGAAATAACTATCGGTTAATTTTGAACCTATAACATCAGAGTTAAACTGTAAACCACTATATTACACTTTTACCAAGAGCTAGCTATGTGTAATCACTTTAAGTAATTATAAAACTCCTTTTCTTTAGGCACTTCTACACATGGCATTTACAAAACTTACTTTTAGGTCGTGTGGATGAATAATAACTAGCTAGTATACACACGTCAATTTAAACAAACATTACATATATATATATATCATATTATATTATGTAGAATAATGGTCACAGCCGTTGGGAATCTCCATGGGGTGGTTTTTTAAGGAATTGGTATCTTCAACATGTGCTATAAATAATGGCATTGTTTAGTCTCTCATCATCTCAAAGTGTTCCAAACAACTTTTGAGTTCACAAAAGATAATCAAATGGCTCAACCTGAAGGTTCTCCAGGGAGCTCCATGCATGGAGTCACCGGCAAGGAGCAAGCTTTTGCTTTCTCCGTGGCCTCCCCCATCGTCCCCACCGACACCACGGCCAAATTCGACCTACCGGTCGATTCCGAGCATAAAGCCAAAGTGTTTAAGCTCTTCTCTTTTGCCAAGCCTCACATGAGGACCTTTCACCTCTCTTGGATCTCCTTCTTCACTTGCTTCGTCTCCACCTTTGCGGCCGCCCCGCTTGTCCCCATCATCCGGGACAACCTTAACCTGACCAAACCGGACATAGGTAACGCCGGGGTTGCCTCTGTGTCCGGTAGCATCTTCTCCAGGCTGATAATGGGTGCCGTGTGCGACCTGTTGGGCCCGAGGTATGGTTGCGCATTCCTTATCATGTTGTCTGCCCCGACGGTGTTCTGCATGTCGTTCGTGTCGGATGCATCGGGTTACATAGCGGTACGGTTCATGATTGGCTTCTCCTTAGCCACGTTTGTGTCGTGCCAGTACTGGATGAGCACTATGTTCAATAGCAAGATCATCGGTTTTGTGAATGGGACGGCAGCGGGGTGGGGCAACATGGGTGGTGGCGCGACGCAACTTATAATGCCAATCGTATACGAAATCATTCGCAAGTGCGGGTCATCCCCGTTTGTCGCATGGAGGATCGCGTTCTTCATCCCGGGTTGCCTCCATATCATCATGGGGATTTTGGTGCTAACACTAGGGCAAGATTTGCCTGATGGGAACTTAGGTGCCCTCCAAAAGAAGGGAAATGTTGCCAAAGATAAGTTTTCAAAGGTAAGTTGTTTTAAAATATCTAACTTAATGTCATCTAATTATCCTCGGATTCGATATGATCATATCATTATACCATTTTTATGAACACAACGCTCATACTGTGGACATGTATCTAGTATATATGATGTGCTAATTAGATTTGGATTTGTTGTTGCATGGTTTAGGTGTTATGGTATGCAGTTACAAACTATAGAACATGGATCTTTGTTCTTCTGTACGGTTACTCGATGGGGGTGGAGCTATCAACGGACAACGTGGTTGCAGAGTACTTCTATGATAGGTTTGACCTGAAGCTCCACACAGCCGGAATCATTGCAGCATGCTTTGGAATGGCGAATTTCGCCGCTCGTCCTTTCGGAGGGTTTGCCTCTGACTGGGCTGGCAGACGCTTCGGTATGAGGGGAAGATTGTGGGTTCTCTGGACCCTCCAGACTCTAGGAGGTGTGTTCTGTATCTGGCTAGGGTTAGCCAGCACTCTCCCCCTCGCGGTCCTAGCTATGATGTTGTTCTCAGTGGGAGCCCAAGCTGCATGTGGGGCCACATTCGGGGTGGTTCCCTTCGTCTCAAGGCGAGCTCTCGGGATCATCTCTGGTTTAACCGGGGCAGGTGGCAACTTTGGATCCGGTTTGACTCAATTGATATTCTTCACGAGCGCCGAGTCTTCCACTGCCAGAGGCCTGAAACTGATGGGAGTTATGATCGTGTGTTGTACCCTTCCGGTGACGCTCGTGCACTTCCCGCAATGGGGAAGCATGTTCTTGCCGCCGTCAAAGGACGTCGTCAAGTCGACAGAAGAGTTCTATTACGGTTCAGAGTGGACTAAGGATGAAAAGAGTAAAGGAATGGACGAAGGAAGCATGAAATTTGCAGAGAATGCGAGATCCGAGAGAGGAAGGAAGGTGGCATCAGCCTCTACACCACCCAACTCCACACCCAACCATGTCTAATTGATAATTAAGTTTATGTTGTTGTCATGTGTGTCTTTGTGTTCTTTGCATTATAATCTTTGCATTTAAATTACAACGTCTTGTTGTGCTTAAAAGTGTCTTAATCCAAATGAGGAAATATTATTATTATTTTCAAGTGATATTAATTTAGGGGGTGCAAAATACATTTATGATTAATCGAATTTTGCCCTTCCTTTTATGAACAGAGAAAGTGTAAACATTACCTTTTTTTTTTTTTTTTTGATCTTGAAAAAGACCATGATTACTTTCTTTTTCTATAGGGAGTAATCGAATTTTGCCCTTCCTTTTTGATCTCAAAGAAATGCTCTTATGTGTTCATGGAAACAGATGGGGATGGCAACGGGTCTCGGGGCCCCGCTGACCCGCGGGGCCCAGACCCGGTTTTGACCCGAGGACCCGCCGACCCGCGGGTCACGGGTCGGATTCGGGGCGGGGCGGACTCGGGTCGGGTCGGGTCCGGGTCTAGGGGCACGGGGCCCCGTTGACCCGCCCCGAAATGCCTATATATATATATTTTACTTTTTTTTTTAATGTTAATATAATGTAACATTTATTAAACAATATGGTTAATATAGTACCTATATAAATAACATGGACCAAATTATAAATAGATGTATATTTAGATTATTAGGATTTGTTAATTTGGATTTGGTGTTCGTATTTGAATTTGTATTTGGTGATGAATTTGATGTGTTTGTATTTGATTGATGTTAGATTTATGGTTTGAATTTATATATAATGTAATATTTTGGCAAAAAAAAATTGTATTTAATATAAAGAAGTGAAAAAAAAAATGTTCACGGCGGGTCAGGGCCCCGCGGGTCGACCCACGGGATTTTTGACCCGCCCCGACCCGCCCCGGGAGGTAAACTTACCCGGGTCCGGGTCAGCCAGGCTGACCCGCGGGGCGGGTCCGGGGCTGCGAAAACCCGCCCCGTTGCCATCCCTAGAAACAACCATGATTACCTTCTTTTTCTATAGGGGGTAATCGAATTTTGTCCTTCCTTTTATGAACAGCTTTTGAAAGTTTTGCTTTAAAGCTGAAGAAAGTCATCCAGTCTACTAGAAATAATGACTCTCATGTTATCAATACACAAAAGATTTCAGAGGAATAGACAACAACTTTAGATTCAGTTGCCAAGAATTCGTTGAAACATTACCAAAGCTGTAAAACTCTGAACAAAGGCATTCTTAAACTTGCTATGGTACTTCCCAGACCAATCACAGAGATATATTTCTGAAGTTGTCATGTAAAATCATAATATGAAGGGGAAGATTGAAGAAGGAGAAACAACTTCTAAACGACACAAAGAAGGCAACAAACAAATGTAGCAGATCAGAAGAGAAGTTTGAAGAGATTAAAAAGGCATTGATATTATGAGATGGAAAAAGAAAAACACCCTTATTCGAAAAATAGTAATGATTTGAGTAAAAAAAAAAAATATTCAAGGGGAACTAAGACAGAGATAGTATTGATAGTAAGAATACACATTACAGTGAGTATGAAGAGCTAGAAACTTGTATGTTTTCCAGTCTTATCCATCTCGCTTCCAACATTCTTTGAACCTTGTGTTTGAGGTAATCTCTGCAGGGTCTGATAGAATGCCTAAGGTGTTGTGTATTGTAGCATTATATGCTGTTTCAAAAGAAGCCAACTTGATTAGTTTCAGCCTGGTTTGAGTATGTTGTTCCTCTGATGATAAATCATGACAAATATCTGCAAAACAACATATGTGAGAACTTGTTAGTGATGATTGAAAGGCCTGCATAGGTTCATACATGTCTGGGGCATCATCTAATTCCATAAGAGAAGTAATTCCCAGCTTTTGTCTCAGTGGAAATAAATTTTTCTCAGTGAGTGGTTTTGTAAAAAAATATGCTATTTGCTCACTGGCTGGAATGTAGTTTACCACAACAATCCCTTGAAATACGGTATCACGCACAAAGAATAAATCTAGTTCCACATGTTTCATATTTGAATGATGAGTTGGATTAGAGGCTATGGAAACAGCACTAGTATTATCACACCATATCGTGGGTCTCCCTGAAAGTTGAACACCAATCTCTGTTAGTAATGAGGTAACCCATATAACATCACAAATACATTCAGCAAGACCTCTATACTCAGCTTCAGCAGTTGACCTGGCCACTATTCTTTGTTTTCTAGAGCACCAGGTAATAAGATTTCCCCCTAAGAAAATACAGTGCCCATTTGTGGATTTTCTATCATCTAAATTTCCTCCTAAATCAGAATATGAGAATCCTACAATAGACAGATTTGGAGAGCTTCTAAACACTAATCCATGATCTAGGGTTCCTTTCAAATACCTTAGTACCCTCTTTACTGACCTCCAGTGAATATAAGTGGGATTTTGGGCAAACTGACTTAATTTGTTTACTGCAAAACTTATTTCGGGTCTTGTGCAGCAAATGTGTTGTAGAGCACCTATGGTACTTCTGTACAAGGTAGCATCTTCCATCAGTTCACCTGTGAGAGAAGAAATAGAGGGTGAGACAACCAGTGGAGTTGGTGTAGAAGATGAGTTCAGCATATCAGTCTTATCAAGGAGTTTAAGAATGTACTTGCGTTGATTCAGTATTCTGCAATTCTTACCATATTTCACTTCCATGCCCAAGAAGTAATTCAACTCACCTAGATCTTTCAAAGAAAAGGCAGAATCTAGAGCTTCAATAACAGACTCGATCAATTTTTAGTTGGAACCTGTTATTATAATATCATCAACATACACTAAGAGATATAACTTGTCATTACCATTTGTTCTGACAAACAGACAAGTATCTGCAATAGAGACCTGAAATAGGAGTTTTTCGATTAAAAATGACTTGAATTTGTCAAACCAAGCTCTAAGAGCTTGTTTCAAACCATATAAAGCCTTTTCTAATCTGCAGACTAAAGGAATCCCTCTTGTATCCTTTTTGAAAAATCCAGGAGGTTGTGTCATATACACCTCTTCTACTAAATCACCTTTTAAGAAAGCATTGTTTACGTCAACTTGTCTTATAGTCCATCCAAAAGTAAGGGCAAGAGAAAGAATGATCCTTACAGTGATTAACTTGACAACATGACTAAACGTCTCATTGTAATCAAACCCTGATTTTTGTGAGAATCCTTTAGCCACTAGTCTCGCTTTATACCTCTCAATTGACCCATCCGAGTTCTTATTTATCTTGAAAATCCATTTACAGCCCACTGGAGTTCTTCCCTCAGGTAAGGAAGTGAGTTTCCAGGTTTGGTTCATCTCTAATGCTTGTAGTTCTTTGTCAACAGCTTCCCTCCCTTCTTTTGACTTCAAAGCCTCTTTGATAGAGAGAGGTTCATCAAGACTGACAACCAAGGCTTGAGGATAGTTGATCTTTGATTTTGATCTTGTAATCATGCCATGAGAGTTGTGTGTACCTGAGGAATGAGACACATCTCCTATTTTAGGTATACTATTACCAGCATTACTGGTTTCCATATCAGTTGAAGGTAATATAAATGATACATGTTTTATCCTTTGATAGGTTTTAATAGGCTTTGGGATGTTATAAAGAAGGAGAGATTTCTGTGTTTAAGAGGGGTACCTGAGAATCTTGAGTAGGAAGTGTCATGGATGGTACCTGTGTGGCAACCTGTGTGTCTGGAGCAGCTTCTAAAATGTCAGAAGCATGTGTGGTCTGAGTAGTACCTTGTTCTTCAATGGATTTAGACTTTGACCTTGTATTCATTGAATGGCCCGTATCTTTGTCTGATGAAGTAATCCTGGGAAAGACAAAAAATTCATTTGAATCAGTCTGATTAAACTGATTAGAAACCTTAGGTTTGAAATCTGTATTGTCTTTGAAAGGAAATCTATCTTCATGAAACTTGACATGTCTTGAAATATACACTCTCCCAGTATTATCTAAACATTTATATCCAGAATGAGCATCACTATAGCCTAGAAACACACAAGGTTTTGATCTGAAATCTAGTTTATGAACATTGAAATCCCTCAGATGTGGAACTTACCAAAAAGTCTTTCAAAAGGTGAAACCTTTCCTAGCACAGAGGTTGGAAGTCTATTTATTAGAAAAACTGCAGAATAGAATGCATCAGACCAATACTTGAATGGTAAGGATGCATGAGCCAACAATGTTAGACCAGATTCCACAATATGCCTGTGCTTCCTTTCTACCATCCCGTTTTGCTGGGAAGTGTGTGGACATGTGAAACGATGAGAAATACCTTGATTTGCCAAATATTGTTTGAAAGCTCCAATAAACTCTCATCCATTATCTGATTGCACGGCTTTGATTTGCTTTCCCAATTGCTTTTCTATCAGCCTATGGAATAGGAAAAAAACCTTGGTAGTGTCTGATTTGTTAGCAATGAAAAATATCCAAGTAAATCTAGAGAAAACATCAACAATGCTAAAATAGAACCTTTTCCCATTTGATTGTATAGGAGCAGGGCCCCAAACATCAACATGTAGCAGTTCGAGAGGTTCTTTATACTGTGTAAAGGACTGTGAAAAAGGAAGACGATGGCTTTTACCCATTAGACAAGCAGAACATAGAAAATTAACAGCAATGGGTATATTGGTCATTTTTAAAATCATTTTTAGAATAGGAACAGAGGGATGACCAAGTCTCCTATGCCACATTTCAAGTTCAGACATATTTGAAACAGATGTTAGACACTGAGCATTATCATTCGAACAAGAGTAAGAACTGTTATCAGCATTAGATGAATCATAGAGGAAAACAACATTTTATTATGGGATTAAGTACCTTTTCATACCACTTCTTTGCACAGAATCCACTTTTGGTACCACTTCTATTTTTTTGTATACTTTTGGTACCAATGTTTTCAACTTTGTATCCTTTTGCAGAAGTACACAGGGAGTTTTTTATCTTTACAGATTGAATACCATTTCTATTCTCACACTTTCTACTGCACTCAGAATCAGAGAAACTAGTTGAGCTAATACTCTCATTATTAAGAAAACATCCTGAATTAACATCAGTAACAGACTCTTTATTTGGCATATTCATTGAACTAGTAAAAGTAGCAGCAGAAAGAGACTCATTTGGTAGATGTAGCTTGTATAGACCTCCACATTCAGACCCCTCCAGAAGAACTTCCTTTGTTACAAGATCCTTCACAACACAAGAGAATGGGTAAAATATAAAGCAAACATTGTTATCTTTTGTAAACTGAGAGACAGACAGTAAATTTTTAGAGATATGAGGAGTTAAAAGTAAATCTTTTAAAACTAAAGATTTTGATTTCGATTGTAAAGTACTATAACCAATTCTAGATATTGAAACTGAAGCTCCATTACCTACTAAGACCTTACCCTTTCCATTATATGAGCTTGATTCAGTCATGTTGGACACAGAGTGGGTTAAATGATTAGTTGCCCCTGAATCTGGAAACCAAGCAGCATTGTAAGATTGCTGAGTAGGAATCTCTGAGGTCATGTTGTGGTTCATGTTGTGGGCTTGAGTTCCATGATGTACCCCTTGATCATTTGAGAAAGAAGATGAATTCTCATGCTGATTTGCAGACATATGAAAACATGTGGCATTGGCTTGAGGAGCATAAAATTGTTGCTGACCTCCAAAGTCATTCTAAACATTGTGATGATTAGATTCATAGTACCTAGAAGGCTGAAAAGAGTGGGAGTATTCAGTATTGTTGACCCTTATAGATGAAGGAGGAGCCCTCATAAATTGATTGTTCATTTGAGATTGACCTTGACTCTGACCATTTACTCCTCCTTGATAGCTAAGATCACACCTATACCAGCACTTTATAGCTGTGTGCGGAATCATAAGCACCAAGTTTTCTGTGATGTTAAGTAAGGAAAAATCTTCGATTTCAGCCAATTTCCTCATTTTTTCAATATAACCTCACTCGGACCTCTATTTTTTATGAAATCAGTTTTATTTGCATTCTAACTCGTCGAATAAGACCGTGGAATGGTTGAAACCATTTCTCATATCGGAATCATAAGCACCAAGTTTTCTGTGATGGTAAGTAAGGAAAAATCATCGATTTCGGCGAATTTTCTCATTTTTTCAATATAACCTCACTCGGACCTCTATTCTTGATGAAATCAGTTTTATTTGGATTCTAACTCGTCGTATAAGACCGTGGAATGGTTGAAACCATTTCTCATATCGGAATCATAAGCACCAAGTTTTCTGTGATGGTACGTAAGGAAAAATCTTCGATTTCGGCCAATTTTCTCATTTTTTCAATATAACCTCACTCGGACCTCTATTTTTTATGAAATCAGTTTTATTTGCATTCTAACTCGTCGTATAATATCGTGGAATGGTTGAAACCATTTCTCATATCGGAATCATAAGCACCAAGTTTTCTGTGATGGTAAGTAAGGAAAAATCTTCGATTTCGGCCAATTTTCTCATTTTTCCAATATAACCTCACTCGGACCTCTATTTTTTATGAAATCAGTTTTATTTGCATTCTAACTCGTCGTATAAGACCGTGGAATGGTTGAAACCATTTCTCATATCGGAATCATAAGCACCAAGTTTTCTGTGATGGTAAGTAAGGAAAAATCTTCGATTTCGGCCAATTTTCTCATTTTTACAATATAACCTCACTCGGACCTCTATTCTTGATGAAATCAGTTTTATTTGCATTCTAACTCGTCGTATAAGACCGTGGAATGGTTGAAACCATTTCTCATATCGGAATCATAAGCACCATGTTTTATGTGATGGTAAGTAAGGAAAAATCTTCGATTTCGGCCAATTTTCTCATTTTTTCAATATAACCTCACTCGGACCTCTATTCTTGATGAAATCAGTTTTATTTGCATTCTAACTCGTCGTATAAGACCGTGGAATGGTTGAAACCATTTCTCATATCGGAATCATAAGCACCAAGTTTTCTGTGATGGTAAGTAAGGAAAAATCTTCGATTTCGGCCAATTTTCTCATTTTTTCAATATAACCTCACTCGGACCTCTATTTTTTATGAAATCAGTTTTATTTGCATTCTAACTCGTCGTATAAGACCGTGGAATGGTTGAAACCATTTCTCATATCGGAATCATAAGCACCAAGTTTTCTGTGATGGTAAGTAAGGAAAAATCTTCGATTTCGGCCAATTTTCTCATTTTTTCAATATAACCTCACTCGGACCTCTATTCTTGATGAAATCAGTTTTATTTGCATTCTAACTCGTCGTATAAGACCGTGGAATGGTTGAAACCATTTCTCATATCGGAATCATAAGCACCAAGTTTTCTGTGATGGTAAGTAAGGAAAAATCTTCGATTTCGGCCAATTTTCTCATTTTTTCAATATAACCTCACTCGGACCTCTATTCTTGATGAAATCAGTTTTATTTGCATTCTAACTCGTCGTATAAGACCGTGGAATGGTTGAAACCATTTCTCATATCGGAATCATAAGCACCAAGTTTTCTGTGATGGTAAGTAAGGAAAAATCTTCGATTTCGGCCAATTTTCTCATTTTTTCAATATAACCTCACTCGGACCTCTATTTTTTATGAAATCAGTTTTATTTGCATTCTAACTCGTCGTATAAGACCGTGGAATGGTTGAAACCATTTCTCATATCGGAATCATAAGCACCAAGTTTTCTGTGATGGTAAGTAAGGAAAAATCTTCGATTTCGGCCAATTTTCTCATTTTTTCAATATAACCTCACTCGGACCTCTATTTTTTATGAAATCAGTTTTATTTGCATTCTAACTCGTCGTATAAGACCGTGGAATGGTTGAAACCATTTCTCATATCGGAATCATAAGCACCAAGTTTTCTGTGATGGTAAGTAAGGAAAAATCTTCGATTTCGGCCAATTTTCTCATTTTTTCAATATAACCTCACTCGGACCTCTATTCTTGATGAAATCAGTTTTATTTGCATTCTAACTCGTCGTATAAGACCGTGGAATGGTTGAAACCATTTCTCATATCGGAATCATAAGCACCAAGTTTTCTGTGATGGTAAGTAAGGAAAAATCTTCGATTTCGGCCAATTTTCTCATTTTTTCAATATAACCTCACTCGGACCTCTATTCTTGATGAAATCAGTTTTATTTGCATTCTAACTCGTCGTATAAGACCGTGGAATGGTTGAAACCATTTCTCATATCGGAATCATAAGCACCAAGTTTTCTGTGATGGTAAGTAAGGAAAAATCTTCGATTTCGGCCAATTTTCTCATTTTTTCAATATAACCTCACTCGGACCTCTATTTTTTATGAAATCAGTTTTATTTGCATTCTAACTCGTCGTATAAGACCGTGGAATGGTTGAAACCATTTCTCATATCGGAATCATAAGCACCAAGTTTTTTGTGATGGTAAGTAAGGAAAAATCTTCGATTTCGGCCAATTTTCTCATTTTTTCAATATAACCTCACTCGGACCTCTATTTTTTATGAAATCAGTTTTATTTGCATTCTAACTCGTCGTATAAGACCGTGGAATGGTTGAAACCATTTCTCATATCGGAATCATAAGCACCAAGTTTTCTGTGATGGTAAGTAAGGAAAAATCTTCGATTTCGGCCAATTTTCTCATTTTTTCAATATAACCTCACTCGGACCTCTATTTTTTATGAAATCAGTTTTATTTGCATTCTAACTCGTCGTATAAGACCGTGGAATGGTTGAAACCATTTCTCATATCGGAATCATAAGCACCAAGTTTTCTGTGATGGTAAGTAAGGAAAAATCTTCGATTTCGGCCAATTTTCTCATTTTTTCAATATAACCTCACTCGGACCTCTATTCTTGATGAAATCAGTTTTATTTGCATTCTAACTCGTCGTATAAGACCGTGGAATGGTTGAAACCATTTCTCATATCGGAATCATAAGCACCAAGTTTTCTGTGATGGTAAGTAAGGAAAAATCTTCGATTTCGGCCAATTTTCTCATTTTTTCAATATAACCTCACTCGGACCTCTATTTTTGATGAAATCAGTTTTATTTGCATTCTAACTCGTCGTATAAGACCGTGGAATGGTTGAAACCATTTCTCATATCGGAATCATAAGCACCAAGTTTTCTGTGATGGTAAGTAAGGAAAAATCTTCGATTTCGGCCAATTTTCTCATTTTTTCAATATAACCTCACTCGGACCTCTATTTTTTATGAAATCAGTTTTATTTGCATTCTAACTCGTCGTATAAGACCGTGGAATGGTTGAAACCATTTCTCATATCGGAATCATAAGCACCAAGTTTTCTGTGATGGTAAGTAAGGAAAAATCTTCGATTTCGGCCAATTTTCTCATTTTTTCAATATAACCTCACTCGGACCTCTATTTTTTATGAAATCAGTTTTATTTGCATTCTAACTCGTCGTATAAGACCGTGGAATGGTTGAAACCATTTCTCATATCGGAATCATAAGCACCAAGTTTTCTGTGATGGTAAGTAAGGAAAAATCTTCGATTTCGGCCAATTTTCTCATTTTTTCAATATAACCTCACTCGGACCTCTATTTTTTATGAAATCAGTTTTATTTGCATTCTAACTCGTCGTATAAGACCGTGGAATGGTTGAAACCATTTCTCATATCGGAATCATAAGCACCAAGTTTTCTGTGATGGTAAGTAAGGAAAAATCTTCGATTTCGGCCAATTTTCTCATTTTTTCAATATAACCTCACTCGGACCTCTATTTTTTATGAAATCAGTTTTATTTGCATTCTAACTCGTCGTATAAGACCGTGGAATGGTTGAAACCATTTCTCATATCGGAATCATAAGCACCAAGTTTTCTGTGATGGTAAGTAAGGAAAAATCTTCGATTTCGGCCAATTTTCTCATTTTTTCAATATAACCTCACTCGGACCTCTATTTTTTATGAAATCAGTTTTATTTGCATTCTAACTCGTCGTATAAGACCGTGGAATGGTTGAAACCATTTCTCATATCGGAATCATAAGCACCAAGTTTTCTGTGATGGTAAGTAAGGAAAAATCTTCGATTTCGGCCAATTTTCTCATTTTTTCAATATAACCTCACTCGGACCTCTATTTTTTATGAAATCAGTTTTATTTGCATTCTAACTCGTCGTATAAGACCGTGGAATGGTTGAAACCATTTCTCATATCGGAATCATAAGCACCAAGTTTTCTGTGATGGTAAGTAAGGAAAAATCTTCGATTTCGGCCAATTTTCTCATTTTTTCAATATAACCTCACTCGGACCTCTATTTTTTATGAAATCAGTTTTATTTGCATTCTAACTCGTCGTATAAGACCGTGGAATGGTTGAAACCATTTCTCATATCGGAATCATAAGCACCAAGTTTTCTGTGATGGTAAGTAAGGAAAAATCTTCGATTTCGGCCAATTTTCTCATTTTTTCAATATAACCTCACTCGGACCTCTATTTTTTATGAAATCAGTTTTATTTGCATTCTAACTCGTCGTATAAGACCGTGGAATGGTTGAAACCATTTCTCATATCGGAATCATAAGCACCAAGTTTTCTGTGATGGTAAGTAAGGAAAAATCTTCGATTTCGGCCAATTTTCTCATTTTTTCAATATAACCTCACTCGGACCTCTATTTTTTATGAAATCAGTTTTATTTGCATTCTAACTCGTCGTATAAGACCGTGGAATGGTTGAAACCATTTCTCATATCGGAATCATAAGCACCAAGTTTTCTGTGATGGTAAGTAAGGAAAAATCTTCGATTTCGGCCAATTTTCTCATTTTTTCAATATAACCTCACTCGGACCTCTATTTTTTATGAAATCAGTTTTATTTGCATTCTAACTCGTCGTATAAGACCGTGGAATGGTTGAAACCATTTCTCATATCGGAATCATAAGCACCAAGTTTTCTGTGATGGTAAGTAAGGAAAAATCTTCGATTTCGGCCAATTTTCTCATTTTTTCAATATAACCTCACTCGGACCTCTATTTTTTATGAAATCAGTTTTATTTGCATTCTAACTCGTCGTATAAGACCGTGGAATGGTTGAAACCATTTCTCATATCGGAATCATAAGCACCAAGTTTTCTGTGATGGTAAGTAAGGAAAAATCTTCGATTTCGGCCAATTTTCTCATTTTTTCAATATAACCTCACTCGGACCTCTATTTTTTATGAAATCAGTTTTATTTGCATTCTAACTCGTCGTATAAGACCGTGGAATGGTTGAAACCATTTCTCATATCGGAATCATAAGCACCAAGTTTTCTGTGATGGTAAGTAAGGAAAAATCTTCGATTTCGGCCAATTTTCTCATTTTTTCAATATAACCTCACTCGGACCTCTATTTTTTATGAAATCAGTTTTATTTGCATTCTAACTCGTCGTATAAGACCGTGGAATGGTTGAAACCATTTCTCATATCGGAATCATAAGCACCAAGTTTTCTGTGATGGTAAGTAAGGAAAAATCTTCGATTTCGGCCAATTTTCTCATTTTTTCAATATAACCTCACTCGGACCTCTATTTTTTATGAAATCAGTTTTATTTGCATTCTAACTCGTCGTATAAGACCGTGGAATGGTTGAAACCATTTCTCATATCGGAATCATAAGCACCAAGTTTTCTGTGATGGTAAGTAAGGAAAAATCTTCGATTTCGGCCAATTTTCTCATTTTTTCAATATAACCTCACTCGGACCTCTATTTTTTATGAAATCAGTTTTATTTGCATTCTAACTCGTCGTATAAGACCGTGGAATGGTTGAAACCATTTCTCATATCGGAATCATAAGCACCAAGTTTTCTGTGATGGTAAGTAAGGAAAAATCTTCGATTTCGGCCAATTTTCTCATTTTTTCAATATAACCTCACTCGGACCTCTATTTTTTATGAAATCAGTTTTATTTGCATTCTAACTCGTCGTATAAGACCGTGGAATGGTTGAAACCATTTCTCATATCGGAATCATAAGCACCAAGTTTTCTGTGATGGTAAGTAAGGAAAAATCTTCGATTTCGGCCAATTTTCTCATTTTTTCAATATAACCTCACTCGGACCTCTATTTTTTATGAAATCAGTTTTATTTGCATTCTAACTCGTCGTATAAGACCGTGGAATGGTTGAAACCATTTCTCATATCGGAATCATAAGCACCAAGTTTTCTGTGATGGTAAGTAAGGAAAAATCTTCGATTTCGGCCAATTTTCTCATTTTTTCAATATAACCTCACTCGGACCTCTATTTTTTATGAAATCAGTTTTATTTGCATTCTAACTCGTCGTATAAGACCGTGGAATGGTTGAAACCATTTCTCATATCGGAATCATAAGCACCAAGTTTTCTGTGATGGTAAGTAAGGAAAAATCTTCGATTTCGGCCAATTTTCTCATTTTTTCAATATAACCTCACTCGGACCTCTATTTTTTATGAAATCAGTTTTATTTGCATTCTAACTCGTCGTATAAGACCGTGGAATGGTTGAAACCATTTCTCATATCGGAATCATAAGCACCAAGTTTTCTGTGATGGTAAGTAAGGAAAAATCTTCGATTTCGGCCAATTTTCTCATTTTTTCAATATAACCTCACTCGGACCTCTATTTTTTATGAAATCAGTTTTATTTGCATTCTAACTCGTCGTATAAGACCGTGGAATGGTTGAAACCATTTCTCATATCGGAATCATAAGCACCAAGTTTTCTGTGATGGTAAGTAAGGAAAAATCTTCGATTTCGGCCAATTTTCTCATTTTTTCAATATAACCTCACTCGGACCTCTATTTTTTATGAAATCAGTTTTATTTGCATTCTAACTCGTCGTATAAGACCGTGGAATGGTTGAAACCATTTCTCATATCGGAATCATAAGCACCAAGTTTTCTGTGATGGTAAGTAAGGAAAAATCTTCGATTTCGGCCAATTTTCTCATTTTTTCAATATAACCTCACTCGGACCTCTATTTTTTATGAAATCAGTTTTATTTGCATTCTAACTCGTCGTATAAGACCGTGGAATGGTTGAAACCATTTCTCATATCGGAATCATAAGCACCAAGTTTTCTGTGATGGTAAGTAAGGAAAAATCTTCGATTTCGGCCAATTTTCTCATTTTTTCAATATAACCTCACTCGGACCTCTATTTTTTATGAAATCAGTTTTATTTGCATTCTAACTCGTCGTATAAGACCGTGGAATGGTTGAAACCATTTCTCATATCGGAATCATAAGCACCAAGTTTTCTGTGATGGTAAGTAAGGAAAAATCTTCGATTTCGGCCAATTTTCTCATTTTTTCAATATAACCTCACTCGGACCTCTATTTTTTATGAAATCAGTTTTATTTGCATTCTAACTCGTCGTATAAGACCGTGGAATGGTTGAAACCATTTCTCATATCGGAATCATAAGCACCAAGTTTTCTGTGATGGTAAGTAAGGAAAAATCTTCGATTTCGGCCAATTTTCTCATTTTTTCAATATAACCTCACTCGGACCTCTATTTTTTATGAAATCAGTTTTATTTGCATTCTAACTCGTCGTATAAGACCGTGGAATGGTTGAAACCATTTCTCATATCGGAATCATAAGCACCAAGTTTTCTGTGATGGTAAGTAAGGAAAAATCTTCGATTTCGGCCAATTTTCTCATTTTTTCAATATAACCTCACTCGGACCTCTATTTTTTATGAAATCAGTTTTATTTGCATTCTAACTCGTCGTATAAGACCGTGGAATGGTTGAAACCATTTCTCATATCGGAATCATAAGCACCAAGTTTTCTGTGATGGTAAGTAAGGAAAAATCTTCGATTTCGGCCAATTTTCTCATTTTTTCAATATAACCTCACTCGGACCTCTATTTTTTATGAAATCAGTTTTATTTGCATTCTAACTCGTCGTATAAGACCGTGGAATGGTTGAAACCATTTCTCATATCGGAATCATAAGCACCAAGTTTTCTGTGATGGTAAGTAAGGAAAAATCTTCGATTTCGGCCAATTTTCTCATTTTTTCAATATAACCTCACTCGGACCTCTATTTTTTATGAAATCAGTTTTATTTGCATTCTAACTCGTCGTATAAGACCGTGGAATGGTTGAAACCATTTCTCATATCGGAATCATAAGCACCAAGTTTTCTGTGATGGTAAGTAAGGAAAAATCTTCGATTTCGGCCAATTTTCTCATTTTTTCAATATAACCTCACTCGGACCTCTATTTTTTATGAAATCAGTTTTATTTGCATTCTAACTCGTCGTATAAGACCGTGGAATGGTTGAAACCATTTCTCATATCGGAATCATAAGCACCAAGTTTTCTGTGATGGTAAGTAAGGAAAAATCTTCGATTTCGGCCAATTTTCTCATTTTTTCAATATAACCTCACTCGGACCTCTATTTTTTATGAAATCAGTTTTATTTGCATTCTAACTCGTCGTATAAGACCGTGGAATGGTTGAAACCATTTCTCATATCGGAATCATAAGCACCAAGTTTTCTGTGATGGTAAGTAAGGAAAAATCTTCGATTTCGGCCAATTTTCTCATTTTTTCAATATAACCTCACTCGGACCTCTATTTTTTATGAAATCAGTTTTATTTGCATTCTAACTCGTCGTATAAGACCGTGGAATGGTTGAAACCATTTCTCATATCGGAATCATAAGCACCAAGTTTTCTGTGATGGTAAGTAAGGAAAAATCTTCGATTTCGGCCAATTTTCTCATTTTTTCAATATAACCTCACTCGGACCTCTATTTTTTATGAAATCAGTTTTATTTGCATTCTAACTCGTCGTATAAGACCGTGGAATGGTTGAAACCATTTCTCATATCGGAATCATAAGCACCAAGTTTTCTGTGATGGTAAGTAAGGAAAAATCTTCGATTTCGGCCAATTTTCTCATTTTTTCAATATAACCTCACTCGGACCTCTATTTTTTATGAAATCAGTTTTATTTGCATTCTAACTCGTCGTATAAGACCGTGGAATGGTTGAAACCATTTCTCATATCGGAATCATAAGCACCAAGTTTTCTGTGATGGTAAGTAAGGAAAAATCTTCGATTTCGGCCAATTTTCTCATTTTTTCAATATAACCTCACTCGGACCTCTATTTTTTATGAAATCAGTTTTATTTGCATTCTAACTCGTCGTATAAGACCGTGGAATGGTTGAAACCATTTCTCATATCGGAATCATAAGCACCAAGTTTTCTGTGATGGTAAGTAAGGAAAAATCTTCGATTTCGGCCAATTTTCTCATTTTTTCAATATAACCTCACTCGGACCTCTATTTTTTATGAAATCAGTTTTATTTGCATTCTAACTCGTCGTATAAGACCGTGGAATGGTTGAAACCATTTCTCATATCGGAATCATAAGCACCAAGTTTTCTGTGATGGTAAGTAAGGAAAAATCTTCGATTTCGGCCAATTTTCTCATTTTTTCAATATAACCTCACTCGGACCTCTATTTTTTATGAAATCAGTTTTATTTGCATTCTAACTCGTCGTATAAGACCGTGGAATGGTTGAAACCATTTCTCATATCGGAATCATAAGCACCAAGTTTTCTGTGATGGTAAGTAAGGAAAAATCTTCGATTTCGGCCAATTTTCTCATTTTTTCAATATAACCTCACTCGGACCTCTATTTTTTATGAAATCAGTTTTATTTGCATTCTAACTCGTCGTATAAGACCGTGGAATGGTTGAAACCATTTCTCATATCGGAATCATAAGCACCAAGTTTTCTGTGATGGTAAGTAAGGAAAAATCTTCGATTTCGGCCAATTTTCTCATTTTTTCAATATAACCTCACTCGGACCTCTATTTTTTATGAAATCAGTTTTATTTGCATTCTAACTCGTCGTATAAGACCGTGGAATGGTTGAAACCATTTCTCATATCGGAATCATAAGCACCAAGTTTTCTGTGATGGTAAGTAAGGAAAAATCTTCGATTTCGGCCAATTTTCTCATTTTTTCAATATAACCTCACTCGGACCTCTATTTTTTATGAAATCAGTTTTATTTGCATTCTAACTCGTCGTATAAGACCGTGGAATGGTTGAAACCATTTCTCATATCGGAATCATAAGCACCAAGTTTTCTGTGATGGTAAGTAAGGAAAAATCTTCGATTTCGGCCAATTTTCTCATTTTTTCAATATAACCTCACTCGGACCTCTATTTTTTATGAAATCAGTTTTATTTGCATTCTAACTCGTCGTATAAGACCGTGGAATGGTTGAAACCATTTCTCATATCGGAATCATAAGCACCAAGTTTTCTGTGATGGTAAGTAAGGAAAAATCTTCGATTTCGGCCAATTTTCTCATTTTTTCAATATAACCTCACTCGGACCTCTATTTTTTATGAAATCAGTTTTATTTGCATTCTAACTCGTCGTATAAGACCGTGGAATGGTTGAAACCATTTCTCATATCGGAATCATAAGCACCAAGTTTTCTGTGATGGTAAGTAAGGAAAAATCTTCGATTTCGGCCAATTTTCTCATTTTTTCAATATAACCTCACTCGGACCTCTATTTTTTATGAAATCAGTTTTATTTGCATTCTAACTCGTCGTATAAGACCGTGGAATGGTTGAAACCATTTCTCATATCGGAATCATAAGCACCAAGTTTTCTGTGATGGTAAGTAAGGAAAAATCTTCGATTTCGGCCAATTTTCTCATTTTTTCAATATAACCTCACTCGGACCTCTATTTTTTATGAAATCAGTTTTATTTGCATTCTAACTCGTCGTATAAGACCGTGGAATGGTTGAAACCATTTCTCATATCGGAATCATAAGCACCAAGTTTTCTGTGATGGTAAGTAAGGAAAAATCTTCGATTTCGGCCAATTTTCTCATTTTTTCAATATAACCTCACTCGGACCTCTATTTTTTATGAAATCAGTTTTATTTGCATTCTAACTCGTCGTATAAGACCGTGGAATGGTTGAAACCATTTCTCATATCGGAATCATAAGCACCAAGTTTTCTGTGATGGTAAGTAAGGAAAAATCTTCGATTTCGGCCAATTTTCTCATTTTTTCAATATAACCTCACTCGGACCTCTATTTTTTATGAAATCAGTTTTATTTGCATTCTAACTCGTCGTATAAGACCGTGGAATGGTTGAAACCATTTCTCATATCGGAATCATAAGCACCAAGTTTTCTGTGATGGTAAGTAAGGAAAAATCTTCGATTTCGGCCAATTTTCTCATTTTTTCAATATAACCTCACTCGGACCTCTATTTTTTATGAAATCAGTTTTATTTGCATTCTAACTCGTCGTATAAGACCGTGGAATGGTTGAAACCATTTCTCATATCGGAATCATAAGCACCAAGTTTTCTGTGATGGTAAGTAAGTAAGGAAAAATCTTCGATTTCGGCCAATTTTCTCATTTTTTCAATATAACCTCACTCGGACCTCTATTTTTTATGAAATCAGTTTTATTTGCATTCTAACTCGTCGTATAAGACCGTGGAATGGTTGAAACCATTTCTCATATCGGAATCATAAGCACCAAGTTTTCTGTGATGGTAAGTAAGGAAAAATCTTCGATTTCGGCCAATTTTCTCATTTTTTCAATATAACCTCACTCGGACCTCTATTTTTTATGAAATCAGTTTTATTTGCATTCTAACTCGTCGTATAAGACCGTGGAATGGTTGAAACCATTTCTCATATCGGAATCATAAGCACCAAGTTTTCTGTGATGGTAAGTAAGGAAAAATCTTCGATTTCGGCCAATTTTCTCATTTTTTCAATATAACCTCACTCGGACCTCTATTTTTTATGAAATCAGTTTTATTTGCATTCTAACTCGTCGTATAAGACCGTGGAATGGTTGAAACCATTTCTCATATCGGAATCATAAGCACCAAGTTTTCTGTGATGGTAAGTAAGGAAAAATCTTCGATTTCGGCCAATTTTCTCATTTTTTCAATATAACCTCACTCGGACCTCTATTTTTTATGAAATCAGTTTTATTTGCATTCTAACTCGTCGTATAAGACCGTGGAATGGTTGAAACCATTTCTCATATCGGAATCATAAGCACCAAGTTTTCTGTGATGGTAAGTAAGGAAAAATCTTCGATTTCGGCCAATTTTCTCATTTTTTCAATATAACCTCACTCGGACCTCTATTTTTTATGAAATCAGTTTTATTTGCATTCTAACTCGTCGTATAAGACCGTGGAATGGTTGAAACCATTTCTCATATCGGAATCATAAGCACCAAGTTTTCTGTGATGGTAAGTAAGGAAAAATCTTCGATTTCGGCCAATTTTCTCATTTTTTCAATATAACCTCACTCGGACCTCTATTTTTTATGAAATCAGTTTTATTTGCATTCTAACTCGTCGTATAAGACCGTGGAATGGTTGAAACCATTTCTCATATCGGAATCATAAGCACCAAGTTTTCTGTGATGGTAAGTAAGGAAAAATCTTCGATTTCGGCCAATTTTCTCATTTTTTCAATATAACCTCACTCGGACCTCTATTTTTTATGAAATCAGTTTTATTTGCATTCTAACTCGTCGTATAAGACCGTGGAATGGTTGAAACCATTTCTCATATCGGAATCATAAGCACCAAGTTTTCTGTGATGGTAAGTAAGGAAAAATCTTCGATTTCGGCCAATTTTCTCATTTTTTCAATATAACCTCACTCGGACCTCTATTTTTTATGAAATCAGTTTTATTTGCATTCTAACTCGTCGTATAAGACCGTGGAATGGTTGAAACCATTTCTCATATCGGAATCATAAGCACCAAGTTTTCTGTGATGGTAAGTAAGGAAAAATCTTCGATTTCGGCCAATTTTCTCATTTTTTCAATATAACCTCACTCGGACCTCTATTTTTTATGAAATCAGTTTTATTTGCATTCTAACTCGTCGTATAAGACCGTGGAATGGTTGAAACCATTTCTCATATCGGAATCATAAGCACCAAGTTTTCTGTGATGGTAAGTAAGGAAAAATCTTCGATTTCGGCCAATTTTCTCATTTTTTCAATATAACCTCACTCGGACCTCTATTTTTTATGAAATCAGTTTTATTTGCATTCTAACTCGTCGTATAAGACCGTGGAATGGTTGAAACCATTTCTCATATCGGAATCATAAGCACCAAGTTTTCTGTGATGGTAAGTAAGGAAAAATCTTCGATTTCGGCCAATTTTCTCATTTTTTCAATATAACCTCACTCGGACCTCTATTTTTTATGAAATCAGTTTTATTTGCATTCTAACTCGTCGTATAAGACCGTGGAATGGTTGAAACCATTTCTCATATCGGAATCATAAGCACCAAGTTTTCTGTGATGGTAAGTAAGGAAAAATCTTCGATTTCGGCCAATTTTCTCATTTTTTCAATATAACCTCACTCGGACCTCTATTTTTTATGAAATCAGTTTTATTTGCATTCTAACTCGTCGTATAAGACCGTGGAATGGTTGAAACCATTTCTCATATCGGAATCATAAGCACCAAGTTTTCTGTGATGGTAAGTAAGGAAAAATCTTCGATTTCGGCCAATTTTCTCATTTTTTCAATATAACCTCACTCGGACCTCTATTTTTTATGAAATCAGTTTTATTTGCATTCTAACTCGTCGTATAAGACCGTGGAATGGTTGAAACCATTTCTCATATCGGAATCATAAGCACCAAGTTTTCTGTGATGGTAAGTAAGGAAAAATCTTCGATTTCGGCCAATTTTCTCATTTTTTCAATATAACCTCACTCGGACCTCTATTTTTTATGAAATCAGTTTTATTTGCATTCTAACTCGTCGTATAAGACCGTGGAATGGTTGAAACCATTTCTCATATCGGAATCATAAGCACCAAGTTTTCTGTGATGGTAAGTAAGGAAAAATCTTCGATTTCGGCCAATTTTCTCATTTTTTCAATATAACCTCACTCGGACCTCTATTTTTTATGAAATCAGTTTTATTTGCATTCTAACTCGTCGTATAAGACCGTGGAATGGTTGAAACCATTTCTCATATCGGAATCATAAGCACCAAGTTTTCTGTGATGGTAAGTAAGGAAAAATCTTCGATTTCGGCCAATTTTCTCATTTTTTCAATATAACCTCACTCGGACCTCTATTTTTTATGAAATCAGTTTTATTTGCATTCTAACTCGTCGTATAAGACCGTGGAATGGTTGAAACCATTTCTCATATCGGAATCATAAGCACCAAGTTTTCTGTGATGGTAAGTAAGGTAAGGATTTCGGCCAATTTTCTCATTTTTTCAATATAACCTCACTCGGACCTCTATTTTTTATGAAATCAGTTTTATTTGCATTCTAACTCGTCGTATAAGACCGTGGAATGGTTGAAACCATTTCTCATATCGGAATCATAAGCACCAAGTTTTCTGTGATGGTAAGTAAGGAAAAATCTTCGATTTCGGCCAATTTTCTCATTTTTTCAATATAACCTCACTCGGACCTCTATTTTTGATGAAATCAGTTTTATTTGCATTCTAACTCGTCGTATAAGACCGTGGAATGGTTGAAACCATTTCTCATATCGGAATCATAAGCACCAAGTTTTCTGTGATGGTAAGTAAGGAAAAATCTTCGATTTCGGCCAATTTTCTCATTTTTTCAATATAACCTCACTCGGACCTCTATTTTTTATGAAATCAGTTTTATTTGCATTCTAACTCGTCGTATAAGACCGTGGAATGGTTGAAACCATTTCTCATATCGGAATCATAAGCACCAAGTTTTCTGTGATGGTAAGTAAGGAAAAATCTTCGATTTCGGCCAATTTTCTCATTTTTTCAATATAACCTCACTCGGACCTCTATTTTTTATGAAATCAGTTTTATTTGCATTCTAACTCGTCGTATAAGACCGTGGAATGGTTGAAACCATTTCTCATATCGGAATCATAAGCACCAAGTTTTCTGTGATGGTAAGTAAGGAAAAATCTTCGATTTCGGCCAATTTTCTCATTTTTTCAATATAACCTCACTCGGACCTCTATTTTTTATGAAATCAGTTTTATTTGCATTCTAACTCGTCGTATAAGACCGTGGAATGGTTGAAACCATTTCTCATATCGGAATCATAAGCACCAAGTTTTCTGTGATGGTAAGTAAGGAAAAATCTTCGATTTCGGCCAATTTTCTCATTTTTTCAATATAACCTCACTCGGACCTCTATTTTTTATGAAATCAGTTTTATTTGCATTCTAACTCGTCGTATAAGACCGTGGAATGGTTGAAACCATTTCTCATATCGGAATCATAAGCACCAAGTTTTCTGTGATGGTAAGTAAGGAAAAATCTTCGATTTCGGCCAATTTTCTCATTTTTTCAATATAACCTCACTCGGACCTCTATTTTTTATGAAATCAGTTTTATTTGCATTCTAACTCGTCGTATAAGACCGTGGAATGGTTGAAACCATTTCTCATATCGGAATCATAAGCACCAAGTTTTCTGTGATGGTAAGTAAGGAAAAATCTTCGATTTCGGCCAATTTTCTCATTTTTTCAATATAACCTCACTCGGACCTCTATTTTTTATGAAATCAGTTTTATTTGCATTCTAACTCGTCGTATAAGACCGTGGAATGGTTGAAACCATTTCTCATATCGGAATCATAAGCACCAAGTTTTCTGTGATGGTAAGTAAGGAAAAATCTTCGATTTCGGCCAATTTTCTCATTTTTTCAATATAACCTCACTCGGACCTCTATTTTTTATGAAATCAGTTTTATTTGCATTCTAACTCGTCGTATAAGACCGTGGAATGGTTGAAACCATTTCTCATATCGGAATCATAAGCACCAAGTTTTCTGTGATGGTAAGTAAGGAAAAATCTTCGATTTCGGCCAATTTTCTCATTTTTTCAATATAACCTCACTCGGACCTCTATTTTTTATGAAATCAGTTTTATTTGCATTCTAACTCGTCGTATAAGACCGTGGAATGGTTGAAACCATTTCTCATATCGGAATCATAAGCACCAAGTTTTCTGTGATGGTAAGTAAGGAAAAATCTTCGATTTCGGCCAATTTTCTCATTTTTTCAATATAACCTCACTCGGACCTCTATTTTTTATGAAATCAGTTTTATTTGCATTCTAACTCGTCGTATAAGACCGTGGAATGGTTGAAACCATTTCTCATATCGGAATCATAAGCACCAAGTTTTCTGTGATGGTAAGTAAGGAAAAATCTTCGATTTCGGCCAATTTTCTCATTTTTTCAATATAACCTCACTCGGACCTCTATTTTTTATGAAATCAGTTTTATTTGCATTCTAACTCGTCGTATAAGACCGTGGAATGGTTGAAACCATTTCTCATATCGGAATCATAAGCACCAAGTTTTCTGTGATGGTAAGTAAGGAAAAATCTTCGATTTCGGCCAATTTTCTCATTTTTTCAATATAACCTCACTCGGACCTCTATTTTTATGAAATCAGTTTTATTTGCATTCTAACTCGTCGTATAAGACCGTGGAATGGTTGAAACCATTTCTCATATCGGAATCATAAGCACCAAGTTTTCTGTGATGGTAAGTAAGGAAAAATCTTCGATTTCGGCCAATTTTCTCATTTTTTCAATATAACCTCACTCGGACCTCTATTTTTTATGAAATCAGTTTTATTTGCATTCTAACTCGTCGTATAAGACCGTGGAATGGTTGAAACCATTTCTCATATCGGAATCATAAGCACCAAGTTTTCTGTGATGGTAAGTAAGGAAAAATCTTCGATTTCGGCCAATTTTCTCATTTTTTCAATATAACCTCACTCGGACCTCTATTTTTTATGAAATCAGTTTTATTTGCATTCTAACTCGTCGTATAAGACCGTGGAATGGTTGAAACCATTTCTCATATCGGAATCATAAGCACCAAGTTTTCTGTGATGGTAAGTAAGGAAAAATCTTCGATTTCGGCCAATTTTCTCATTTTTTCAATATAACCTCACTCGGACCTCTATTTTTTATGAAATCAGTTTTATTTGCATTCTAACTCGTCGTATAAGACCGTGGAATGGTTGAAACCATTTCTCATATCGGAATCATAAGCACCAAGTTTTCTGTGATGGTAAGTAAGGAAAAATCTTCGATTTCGGCCAATTTTCTCATTTTTTCAATATAACCTCACTCGGACCTCTATTTTTTATGAAATCAGTTTTATTTGCATTCTAACTCGTCGTATAAGACCGTGGAATGGTTGAAACCATTTCTCATATCGGAATCATAAGCACCAAGTTTTCTGTGATGGTAAGTAAGGAAAAATCTTCGATTTCGGCCAATTTTCTCATTTTTTCAATATAACCTCACTCGGACCTCTATTTTTTATGAAATCAGTTTTATTTGCATTCTAACTCGTCGTATAAGACCGTGGAATGGTTGAAACCATTTCTCATATCGGAATCATAAGCACCAAGTTTTCTGTGATGGTAAGTAAGGAAAAATCTTCGATTTCGGCCAATTTTCTCATTTTTTCAATATAACCTCACTCGGACCTCTATTTTTTATGAAATCAGTTTTATTTGCATTCTAACTCGTCGTATAAGACCGTGGAATGGTTGAAACCATTTCTCATATCGGAATCATAAGCACCAAGTTTTCTGTGATGGTAAGTAAGGAAAATCTTCGATTTCGGCCAATTTTCTCATTTTTTCAATATAACCTCACTCGGACCTCTATTTTTTATGAAATCAGTTTTATTTGCATTCTAACTCGTCGTATAAGACCGTGGAATGGTTGAAACCATTTCTCATATCGGAATCATAAGCACCAAGTTTTCTGTGATGGTAAGTAAGGAAAAATCTTCGATTTCGGCCAATTTTCTCATTTTTTCAATATAACCTCACTCGGACCTCTATTTTTTATGAAATCAGTTTTATTTGCATTCTAACTCGTCGTATAAGACCGTGGAATGGTTGAAACCATTTCTCATATCGGAATCATAAGCACCAAGTTTTCTGTGATGGTAAGTAAGGAAAAATCTTCGATTTCGGCCAATTTTCTCATTTTTTCAATATAACCTCACTCGGACCTCTATTTTTATGAAATCAGTTTTATTTGCATTCTAACTCGTCGTATAAGACCGTGGAATGGTTGAAACCATTTCTCATATCGGAATCATAAGCACCAAGTTTTCTGTGATGGTAAGTAAGGAAAAATCTTCGATTTCGGCCAATTTTCTCATTTTTTCAATATAACCTCACTCGGACCTCTATTTTTTATGAAATCAGTTTTATTTGCATTCTAACTCGTCGTATAAGACCGTGGAATGGTTGAAACCATTTCTCATATCGGAATCATAAGCACCAAGTTTTCTGTGATGGTAAGTAAGGAAAAATCTTCGATTTCGGCCAATTTTCTCATTTTTTCAATATAACCTCACTCGGACCTCTATTTTTTATGAAATCAGTTTTATTTGCATTCTAACTCGTCGTATAAGACCGTGGAATGGTTGAAACCATTTCTCATATCGGAATCATAAGCACCAAGTTTTCTGTGATGGTAAGTAAGGAAAAATCTTCGATTTCGGCCAATTTTCTCATTTTTTCAATATAACCTCACTCGGACCTCTATTTTTTATGAAATCAGTTTTATTTGCATTCTAACTCGTCGTATAAGACCGTGGAATGGTTGAAACCATTTCTCATATCGGAATCATAAGCACCAAGTTTTCTGTGATGGTAAGTAAGGAAAAATCTTCGATTTCGGCCAATTTTCTCATTTTTTCAATATAACCTCACTCGGACCTCTATTTTTATGAAATCAGTTTTATTTGCATTCTAACTCGTCGTATAAGACCGTGGAATGGTTGAAACCATTTCTCATATCGGAATCATAAGCACCAAGTTTTCTGTGATGGTAAGTAAGGAAAAATCTTCGATTTCGGTTTCGGCCAATTTTCTCATTTTTTCAATATAACCTCACTCGGACCTCTATTTTTTATGAAATCAGTTTTATTTGCATTCTAACTCGTCGTATAAGACCGTGGAATGGTTGAAACCATTTCTCATATCGGAATCATAAGCACCAAGTTTTCTGTGATGGTAAGTAAGGAAAAATCTTCGATTTCGGCCAATTTTCTCATTTTTTCAATATAACCTCACTCGGACCTCTATTTTTTATGAAATCAGTTTTATTTGCATTCTAACTCGTCGTATAAGACCGTGGAATGGTTGAAACCATTTCTCATATCGGAATCATAAGCACCAAGTTTTCTGTGATGGTAAGTAAGGAAAAATCTTCGATTTCGGCCAATTTTCTCATTTTTTCAATATAACCTCACTCGGACCTCTATTTTTATGAAATCAGTTTTATTTGCATTCTAACTCGTCGTATAAGACCGTGGAATGGTTGAAACCATTTCTCATATCGGAATCATAAGCACCAAGTTTTCTGTGATGGTAAGTAAGGAAAAATCTTCGATTTCGGCCAATTTTCTCATTTTTTCAATATAACCTCACTCGGACCTCTATTTTTATGAAATCAGTTTTATTTGCATTCTAACTCGTCGTATAAGACCGTGGAATGGTTGAAACCATTTCTCATATCGGAATCATAAGCACCAAGTTTTCTGTGATGGTAAGTAAGGAAAAATCTTCGATTTCGGCCAATTTTCTCATTTTTTCAATATAACCTCACTCGGACCTCTATTTTTTATGAAATCAGTTTTATTTGCATTCTAACTCGTCGTATAAGACCGTGGAATGGTTGAAACCATTTCTCATATCGGAATCATAAGCACCAAGTTTTCTGTGATGGTAAGTAAGGAAAAATCTTCGATTTCGGCCAATTTTCTCATTTTTTCAATATAACCTCACTCGGACCTCTATTTTTTATGAAATCAGTTTTATTTGCATTCTAACTCGTCGTATAAGACCGTGGAATGGTTGAAACCATTTCTCATATCGGAATCATAAGCACCAAGTTTTCTGTGATGGTAAGTAAGGAAAAATCTTCGATTTCGGCCAATTTTCTCATTTTTTCAATATAACCTCACTCGGACCTCTATTTTTTATGAAATCAGTTTTATTTGCATTCTAACTCGTCGTATAAGACCGTGGAATGGTTGAAACCATTTCTCATATCGGAATCATAAGCACCAAGTTTTCTGTGATGGTAAGTAAGGAAAAATCTTCGATTTCGGCCAATTTTCTCATTTTTTCAATATAACCTCACTCGGACCTCTATTTTTATGAAATCAGTTTTATTTGCATTCTAACTCGTCGTATAAGACCGTGGAATGGTTGAAACCATTTCTCATATCGGAATCATAAGCACCAAGTTTTCTGTGATGGTAAGTAAGGAAAAATCTTCGATTTCGGCCAATTTTCTCATTTTTTCAATATAACCTCACTCGGACCTCTATTTTTTATGAAATCAGTTTTATTTGCATTCTAACTCGTCGTATAAGACCGTGGAATGGTTGAAACCATTTCTCATATCGGAATCATAAGCACCAAGTTTTCTGTGATGGTAAGTAAGGAAAAATCTTCGGTTTCGGCCAATTTTCTCATTTTTTCAATATAACCTCACTCGGACCTCTATTTTTTATGAAATCAGTTTTATTTGCATTCTAACTCGTCGTATAAGACCGTGGAATGGTTGAAACCATTTCTCATATCGGAATCATAAGCACCAAGTTTTCTGTGATGGTAAGTAAGGAAAAATCTTCGATTTCGGCCAATTTTCTCATTTTTTCAATATAACCTCACTCGGACCTCTATTTTTTATGAAATCAGTTTTATTTGCATTCTAACTCGTCGTATAAGACCGTGGAATGGTTGAAACCATTTCTCATATCGGAATCATAAGCACCAAGTTTTCTGTGATGGTAAGTAAGGAAAAATCTTCGATTTCGGCCAATTTTCTCATTTTTTCAATATAACCTCACTCGGACCTCTATTTTTATGAAATCAGTTTTATTTGCATTCTAACTCGTCGTATAAGACCGTGGAATGGTTGAAACCATTTCTCATATCGGAATCATAAGCACCAAGTTTTCTGTGATGGGTAAGTAAGGAAAAATCTTCGATTTCGGCCAATTTTCTCATTTTTTCAATATAACCTCACTCGGACCTCTATTTTTTATGAAATCAGTTTTATTTGCATTCTAACTCGTCGTATAAGACCGTGGAATGGTTGAAACCATTTCTCATATCGGAATCATAAGCACCAAGTTTTCTGTGATGGTAAGTAAGGAAAAATCTTCGGTTTCGGCCAATTTTCTCATTTTTTCAATATAACCTCACTCGGACCTCTATTTTTTATGAAATCAGTTTTATTTGCATTCTAACTCGTCGTATAAGACCGTGGAATGGTTGAAACCATTTCTCATATCGGAATCATAAGCACCAAGTTTTCTGTGATGGTAAGTAAGGAAAAATCTTCGATTTCGGCCAATTTTCTCATTTTTTCAATATAACCTCACTCGGACCTCTATTTTTTATGAAATCAGTTTTATTTGCATTCTAACTCGTCGTATAAGACCGTGGAATGGTTGAAACCATTTCTCATATCGGAATCATAAGCACCAAGTTTTCTGTGATGGTAAGTAAGGAAAAATCTTCGATTTCGGCCAATTTTCTCATTTTTTCAATATAACCTCACTCGGACCTCTATTTTTATGAAATCAGTTTTATTTGCATTCTAACTCGTCGTATAAGACCGTGGAATGGTTGAAACCATTTCTCATATCGGAATCATAAGCACCAAGTTTTCTGTGATGGTAAGTAAGGAAAAATCTTCGATTTCGGCCAATTTTCTCATTTTTTCAATATAACCTCACTCGGACCTCTATTTTTTATGAAATCAGTTTTATTTGCATTCTAACTCGTCGTATAAGACCGTGGAATGGTTGAAACCATTTCTCATATCGGAATCATAAGCACCAAGTTTTCTGTGATGGTAAGTAAGGAAAAATCTTCGATTTCGGCCAATTTTCTCATTTTTTCAATATAACCTCACTCGGACCTCTATTTTTATGAAATCAGTTTTATTTGCATTCTAACTCGTCGTATAAGACCGTGGAATGGTTGAAACCATTTCTCATATCGGAATCATAAGCACCAAGTTTTCTGTGATGGTAAGTAAGGAAAAATCTTCGTTTCGGCCAATTTTCTCATTTTTTCAATATAACCTCACTCGGACCTCTATTTTTTATGAAATCAGTTTTATTTGCATTCTAACTCGTCGTATAAGACCGTGGAATGGTTGAAACCATTTCTCATATCGGAATCATAAGCACCAAGTTTTCTGTGATGGTAAGTAAGGAAAAATCTTCGATTTCGGCCAATTTTCTCATTTTTTCAATATAACCTCACTCGGACCTCTATTTTTTATGAAATCAGTTTTATTTGCATTCTAACTCGTCGTATAAGACCGTGGAATGGTTGAAACCATTTCTCATATCGGAATCATAAGCACCAAGTTTTCTGTGATGGTAAGTAAGGAAAAATCTTCGATTTCGGCCAATTTTCTCATTTTTTCAATATAACCTCACTCGGACCTCTATTTTTTATGAAATCAGTTTTATTTGCATTCTAACTCGTCGTATAAGACCGTGGAATGGTTGAAACCATTTCTCATATCGGAATCATAAGCACCAAGTTTTCTGTGATGGTAAGTAAGGAAAAATCTTCGATTTCGGCCAATTTTCTCATTTTTTCAATATAACCTCACTCGGACCTCTATTCTTTATGAAATCAGTTTTATTTGCATTCTAACTCGTCGTATAAGACCGTGGAATGGTTGAAACCATTTCTCATATCGGAATCATAAGCACCAAGTTTTCTGTGATGGTAAGTAAGGAAAATCTTCGATTTCGGCCAATTTTCTCATTTTTTCAATATAACCTCACTCGGACCTCTATTCTTGATGAAATCAGTTTTATTTGCATTCTAACTCGTCGTATAAGACCGTGGAATGGTTGAAACCATTTCTCATATCGGAATCATAAGCACCAAGTTTTCTGTGATGGTAAGTAAGGAAAAATCTTCGTTTCGGCCAATTTTCTCATTTTTTCAATATAACCTCACTCGGACCTCTATTTTTATGAAATCAGTTTTATTTGCATTCTAACTCGTCGTATAAGACCGTGGAATGGTTGAAACCATTTCTCATATCGGAATCATAAGCACCAAGTTTTCTGTGATGGTAAGTAAGGAAAAATCTTCGATTTCGGCCAATTTTCTCATTTTTTCAATATAACCTCACTCGGACCTCTATTTTTTATGAAATCAGTTTTTATTTGCATTCTAACTCGTCGTATAAGACCGTGGAATGGTTGAAACCATTTCTCATATCGGAATCATAAGCACCAAGTTTTCTGTGATGGTAAGTAAGGAAAAATCTTCGGTTTCGGCCAATTTTCTCATTTTTTCAATATAACCTCACTCGGACCTCTATTTTTGATGAAATCAGTTTTATTTGCATTCTAACTCGTCGTATAAGACCGTGGAATGGTTGAAACCATTTCTCATATCGGAATCATAAGCACCAAGTTTTCTGTGATGGTAAGTAAGGAAAAATCTTCGATTTCGGCCAATTTTCTCATTTTTCAATATAACCTCACTCGGACCTCTATTTTTTATGAAATCAGTTTTATTTGCATTCTAACTCGTCGTATAAGACCGTGGAATGGTTGAAACCATTTCTCATATCGGAATCATAAGCACCAAGTTTTCTGTGATGGTAAGTAAGGAAAAATCTTCGATTTCGGCCAATTTTCTCATTTTTTCAATATAACCTCACTCGGACCTCTATTTTTTATGAAATCAGTTTTATTTGCATTCTAACTCGTCGTATAAGACCGTGGAATGGTTGAAACCATTTCTCATATCGGAATCATAAGCACCAAGTTTTCTGTGATGGTAAGTAAGGAAAAATCTTCGATTTCGGCCAATTTTCTCATTTTTTCAATATAACCTCACTCGGACCTCTATTTTTTATGAAATCAGTTTTATTTGCATTCTAACTCGTCGTATAAGACCGTGGAATGGTTGAAACCATTTCTCATATCGGAATCATAAGCACCAAGTTTTCTGTGATGGTAAGTAAGGAAAAAATCTTCGATTTCGGCCAATTTTCTCATTTTTTCAATATAACCTCACTCGGACCTCTATTTTTTATGAAATCAGTTTTATTTGCATTCTAACTCGTCGTATAAGACCGTGGAATGGTTGAAACCATTTCTCATATCGGAATCATAAGCACCAAGTTTTCTGTGATGGTAAGTAAGAAAAAATCTTCGATTTCGGCCAATTTTCTCATTTTTTCAATATAACCTCACTCGGACCTCTATTTTTTATGAAATCAGTTTTATTTGCATTCTACTCGTCGTATAAGACCGTGGAATGGTTGAAACCATTTCTCATATCGGAATCATAAGCACCAAGTTTTCTGTGATGGTAAGTAAGGAAAAATCTTCGGATTTCGGCCAATTTCTCATTTTTTCAATATAACCTCACTCGGACCTCTATTTTTTATGAAATCAGTTTTATTTGCATTCTAACTCGTCGTATAAGACCGTGGAATGGTTGAAACCATTTCTCATATCGGAATCATAAGCACCAAGTTTTCTGTGATGGTAAGTAAGGAAAAATCTTCGGATTTCGGCCAATTTTCTCATTTTTTCAATATAACCTCACTCGGACCTCTATTTTATGAAATCAGTTTTATTTGCATTCTAAACTCGTCGTATAAGACCGTGGAATGGTTGAAACCATTTCTCATATCGGAATCATAAGCACCAAGTTTTCTGTGATGGTAAGTAAGGAAAAATCTTCGATTTCGGCCAATTTTCTCATTTTTTCAATATAACCTCACTCGGACCTCTATTTTTATGAAATCAGTTTATTTGCATTCTAACTCGTCGTATAAGACCGTGGAATGGTTGAAACCATTTCTCATATCGGAATCATAAGCACCAAGTTTCTGTGATGGTAAGTAAGGAAAAATCTTCGATTTCGGCCAATTTCTCATTTTTCAATATAACCCACTCGGACCTCTATTTTTTATGAAATCAGTTTTATTTGCATTCTAACTCGTCGTATAAGAACGTGGAATGGTTGAAACCATTTCTCATATCGGAATCATAAGCACCAAGTTTTCTGTGATGGTAAGTAAGGAAAAATCTCGATTTCGGCCAATTTTCTCATTTTTTCAATATAACCTCACTCGGACCTCTATTT